>JAGFNQ010003743.1:66515-103277 GCA_024364735.1 Boesenbergia rotunda | reverse complement strand
CTTTGATTGTCTCATCAAAACGGATGTTCCAGCTCCTGGATGCTTGCTTTAGTCCATATATGGATCGTCGAAGCTTGCATACTTTGGTTTTATTAACCGATGTGAAACCTTCAGGTTGTATCATGTATACATCCTCAAGCAGGTTTCCATTAAGGAAAGCTTTTTCACATCCATTTGCCATATCTCATAATCATAATGAGCTGCTATGGCCAGGAGCATCCGAATGGATTTAAGCATAGCTACTGGCGAATAGGTTTCGTCATAATCAATTCCTTGTTTCTGACGATATCCTTTTGCCACTAATCTAGCCTTAAAGGTAACAACATTACCTTCCATGTCGGTTTTCTTCTTGAAAACCCACTTGCACCCTATGGGCTTAATCCCTTCAGGTGGGTTAACCAAGTCCCATACTTGATTTTTGTACATGGAATCCATTTCCGACTTCATGGCTTCAAGCCATTTATCCCTTTCTGATTTTTTAGAACATCTTCATAAACTGATAGGTTCGTCATCGTTAATGAGTAACATGTCGTTCGATTCACTTATGAGAAATCCATATCTCTCTGGAATATTGTGTGTCCTATCAGACCTACGATGAAGTGGTGTTGTTTTAGGTTCAACTGATAGCTCATCATTATGAGTTATTGGTTGTGGGTCTAGACTAGGTGTCTCTGTAATGTCTATTGGAGTTTCTTGAACTTCTTCAAGTTCCAATGCTACTCCCACTGTTTTCTTGTAAAAGAAATTCTTTTTCTAGAAATACAGCATGCCTTGAAACAAACACCTTTTGTTCCAAGGGATGATAGAATTGGTAACCTTTCGTTTCCTTAGGGTATCCAATAAATAGACATTTATCAGACTTAGCATCCAATTTGTCTGATACAGTCCGCTTTACATAAGCAGGACAACCCCGTATCATTAGGTGAGATAAATGAGGTTTCTTACTATTCCACGTCTCATATGGAGTAGTAGAGACTACCTTGGTCGGGACTCTGTTTAGTAAGTAAACAGCTGTCTTAAGCACATAGCCCCAAAGGATTTTAGAAGAGTTGCATGATTCATCATAGATCTAACCATGTCCATCAAGGTTCGGTTACGCCTCTCAGATACACCATTATGGTGTGGTGTATATGTCGGAGTCCATTGAGACAATATCCCATTGTCCCTAAGATAATCTTGAAACTCTTGACTTAAGTATTCACCACCCCGATCGAATCAAAATATCTTAATACTTTTGCCAAGCTGTTTCTCTACTTCACTTCTGAACTCTTTAAATTTCTCAAAAGCTTCAGATTTGTGTTTCATTAAGAACACATACCCGAATCGTGAGTGATCATCGATAAAGGTAATGAAGTAGCTATAGCCTCCTTGTGCAAGAGTTGACATTGGTCCACATACATCAGTATGTATTAGACCAAGCAATTCTCCCACTGGTTTACCTTTTTCGAAAAATGGTAATTTAGTTATCTTGCCTTTTAAGCATGATTCGCATGTATCAAATGAACCGGGTTCAAATGATTCCTGAATTCCACATCGGTGTAATTTGGTCATGCGTTTCTTACTTACATGGCCAAGACGACAATGCCACATATAGGAGTCAATTTGATTATCTATTCGAGCACGTTTGTTGCTAACTTCGATATTGAAAATATCACCGGATAAATCTAACGTGTAGATATCATTGCATAAAGTTCCGATCCCATAAAGAACACCATTTAAAATTATGTAACAGCAATTGTTACTAAAAATTAAATGATAACCTTTTTCATTCAAGCATTAAATAGATACAATGTTCTTTATTAACGAAGGAATAAAATAACAATTATCCAATTATAAGACAAGTCCAGTAGGAAGCTTTAGCAAATATGTTCCGATGGCAATAGCAGCAATCTTTGCTCCATTTCCAACTCGCAAATTCGCTTCTCCCTTGACGAGTCTTCTGCTATTCCTTAGCCCCTGTATGTCATTACATCTATGTGAGCTACACCCAGTATCAAGTACCCAGGTGTCCGAGGAAATAGAGTGACATTCAATAACGAAGATACCTGAAGAGGATGGGGCATCGGATGACTTCTTGTTCAAGGACTCAAGATAAACCTTGCAGTTTCTTCGCTAGTGGCCCTCCTTGCCGCAGTGATGACAAGTGCCTTTTGGTGCCTTTTCAATCTTTTTGGCCTTTTTCTTCCTTCCCTTATTTTGTTCTTTGGGCTTCCTCTTAGAGCCTTTCTTTGAGGAACCAACTAACAGTACCGTCTTCTGATACTGCTTTACAGAAGGCTCTACAGTCTTCAGCAGGTTAAGCAACTCAGGAATGGTAGTCTCCAGTTTGTTCATCAAATAGTTCATCATGAACTGTGAGTAACTGTTGGGCAAACAATGCAGAATTAAGTCAATACTTAGTTCGTGATCCATTGCAAATCCGAGTGTGCCTAGTCGCTCAATGTACCCCAACATCTTCAACACAAACTGTGAAACAGAAGTGCCTTCCTGCATCTTAGAAGTGAAGAGGAGTCTGGAGACCTCAAACCTTTCGGATCTCGCCTGCTCGTCAAACAGCTCATGAAGATGGAAGACGATGGTATGAGCATCCATATGCTCATGCTGCTTTTGTAGCTCAGGTACCATAACGGCCAGCATGATGCAACTCGCAAGTTTAGAATCGGCCACATGTTTCTGATAGGCCACTAACTGGTCTGGAGTTGCATCTTCAGGAGGATGGTTGGGAAGTTGTTCTTCAAGGACATAAGCAAGCTTTTCTGCCTTGAGGACTATCCTCAGGTTTCGAAGCCAGTCCATGAAGTTTGGCCATGTCAGCTTATTGGTGTCCAAAATGGAACGCAAATTCATAGAAGACATGATCAGGTGATTATCATAGAAATACAAATTGAGGTTATGTGATGAGAATGATAAAGAATGCATCAATATACATTAATTAAATCCTATTTATTTTTCGAATTGAATAACCCTTTTTTATCAATTCGGGAGATCGTAGAAACATCTCCAAATAGGTTGATATCCAACCATAGATAAGAACAACCATGGCTAGAGTCCATCAAGTTATTCTTAGCTATGAAGGTAGGTAATTATACCGATTACATATTATACATATGTAACTATCACATTATGCTATCAACTAATTGAATGTTTGCATAAATCATTGGGTTGTTAACTCATTAACAAGTATGCAACAATATACATAGCACCCAACTGCACCTCTCTTTACATCGACCTTGGCTGTGGCACAACAAATCGATGCTCCAAGCTTAAGGCTGACCCATTAATCAAGAAATAGTTTTAATATGGTTGGAGCTCATTCAACCGTTTAGTCAGGCTTGGATGTGTCCAATAACCAAAACTAAGGATTGACCTCTAACTCTAACTATATTAATCATAAACTAATTCCATGGTTTGAACATGTTGAGGTTCAAGCCGGGCATGGATGTGTCCATCAACCCAAACGAGAAACAAAACTCCAGTTCTAACCATATTAATGGAAGGTGTTGGCCTTAATATTTTGTAAGGGGTTTTGGGTCTCATCCTTTTCTTTTATGCACATTCATGACATATAATTATGTCTTGTTCTAACGATTTCCTTAATAAAGTATGTATGTGACTTAATTTATCAAGTCTCATTAATTGAATTAGGAACCGGATTTCCTAATTCTAATTTCATACTTTATTCAAGGAATTGTTTTGGGAAACAATTTCCTGAATTATCATAATCAATTTCGGAAATAATATGTTTAAGACTTTGATTTCTCTAAATCAAATCTTATTAAATTAAGAGACAGATTCCCTTAATTTAACCATATATTATTTTCATGAAAATCTTATTTTAAGGAAATATACTCTATAGGAAACAATTTTCCTAATTAATTTTGGAGACAATAATATGTAAGAGCATCACCTCATAAATCAAATAAGGAAATTATCGTTTGAGAATCACCTCAAAAATTTCCAAGATTTGATCACATATTTTATTTATGGAAAATTAATATCAGTAACTTAATTTGGACGGCTCCCCGAGGCTCAATCCAAATTAAACATTTGACAGCTTAAATTCAATTTAAGAAATTTAATTATAACAACTAACTTTAAATTGGATGGCTCCCTGAGGCTCAATCCAAAATAAAGAATTTTGTAAATAATTTAATTTTCAATTATAAATTTAAATGTCAATTAATATTCCCATAATTTGTCTAGACTTTCTTGAAAGAAAGTGCCCAAAATTGCGAGCTTTCCATAAATGGAAAGTTTCCAAAAATAAAAGATTTTCAGAATACTTGTAAGTTTCTGGTACAAAGAAAACTTACGTTTCTCCAAAATTGGAAAATTTCCAAAATAGGAAATTTCCAAAATTGGAAAGATTCCAAAAATGAAAAGTTTTCACAATTATCATAAAATTTCAGAAATAGAGATATTTCAAAAGTTTGAGAAATTTCATGAGGATTTCCAAACTTTGAAATTCCTAAATCGAAAATTTACCATAATTGGAAAGTTTCCATAATTGAAAATTTTTCAAAATTGAGATCATGATAAAGCTTTCCGCAAAACAATTATATGATTATGTCAAATACAAACCTCGGCTTTGATACCACTGTTTGGACCAGGTGCATGTTGACATGGATGCAGGTTCGTAATTTCAAAATTAATTACGTGCAACGGAAGGTTTAGCATAAATAATTTCTCTAAATCATTTAACCACACATCTAAGCATGCAAGTTTATCTTATGTAGACATGATCATATATTTGAAATTTTGCAAAAACATAAACTAATTTACGTATTACCTCGCGTAACTCGAAGGAAGGGACGAGATTCAACCGTAAGCGTCCCTTGGAAGCTCCGCCTCTATTCGCGACCACGCCGAGTATCTTCGGGATGACATCGCAAAGCCACGAGTTTCGTGTTCTCGAGAACTACTAGATTCTCCGAGAACACGACAAGAAAAACCAAGAGAGAAGTCGGAAGACTAACCACAAAAGGATGGCCGGAATCAAAATTCCGGCGAAGCAAAAGAAGAGGCTTGCGGCAAAAAGATCCTTGCGGCAAACTCTAATTCTGGCAGCACCTTCTTTCGGCCAAGAGATGGCCGGAGCTTCCTTCTCCAGCAGCAGGTGGTGGTCGGCAGGGAAAGGGCAGGGGCGGCCGGCTGGTGCTCCTTCTTAGGGCTGGTTGGCGCACGGCAAGAAGGGGAGAAGAGAAGGAGAGAAAGAGAGGGAGAGAGCCTATGCCTTCATCTCTTCGATTATCACCCAAGCCTTGCCTTGGGTCCTTTATATAGTGGCCTCTCAACCATCAAGCCTCTCAAATATGGAATAACTTATTCCATCATGCTAAGTTTGATTTTATATCATGGTTAAAATCATATTTTAATTCATGATAAAAAATCAATCAAGTCTCTTCTCTCCTATGGAATAAATTTCCTTATCATGGTAAATCAATCCAAGATTGATTTTATAAAATAAACCAATCCATGTTTCATTTTAATTTCCATGAAAAATAAACCAAACCTTGGTTTATTATATAAAAATTTATATCATCCATAATTTTATAAAACAAACCACATTTGGTTTATTTTATAAATTAAACCAAAAACTTGGTTCTCTCCCTTTGTTGTGGCCGGCCAAGCAAAGAGGATGGAGGCCCTCTTTGGCCGACCCATCCAAGCCAAGCCCCAATGAATTAAACTTATTTAATTTATCTATTAAGTCTTCAAAAGACTTAGCCATTTTATGCTTCCGATGCGTCTCTGAAAAATTCAGATTCGACTTATCGTTTAGCTCAACAAAACTTAATCTCTCTTAATTGGAAAATCCAATTTTCAACTCATTTTAAATCCCTCGAATTACTCGTAGTACGTGTGACTAAATAGGCTTTCGATTTATGTTGGTCGTCTATAATTAATTAATTAATTATAGAACGATCATGAGTGGCACCTAGTAGTACATCATGATCCCCAATTAATCGAAAGATCAACGGTTGACCTCAGAAACAATTCTGAAACCCTTCAGCAGCTATAATGAATCGTGCCCCATTTCCTTCACCATCTTATACCCACTTGGTTCAGGACATGGTCTATGTGTGTCAGTCCCCACTAGGCTGACTACGTCACACCTAGCCCAAGTAATGTTTTCTCGTCCTACGGATTCTAATTACTCTCATGTATTTAAGAGATTCATACTCTGAACATGTCATGCTCTGGCCAGAGGCTTCGAGTAACAATCCGATGATAGGTCTTGGGTATACATCTCCTCGCAAGGAGTGGTGAATCCTTTGTAGGCTGTTCAAACATCTTCGGGCACTTCGGCTTATATCCAACCATCCTGGGTTCACACCTCCTTAGAGATGCTTGCTTAAGATGTCAAAGTATAAGTCTCCATGACCAAGATGACTTGAACACCGCAAGTCAAAGGAAATCGCACTTAAGCTGCAGTAAGAACATCATTGACATATCTATATGTAGATTACCATATGAAGTTTTACAGCCAGTCACTCCAATGAACTAGTTCCCTTAACTAGCATTCATGTTTATCTCCGGACATCCCAATGTCTCCAGCCAGTGAGAATCAGCTGATTAGAGAATAACCCATGCTAGTCTCAACAGAATTGATAGTGTCCGTATTTATTAATTCATCGACTAGGGACAATTTCAATACTTCACAATTGCACATGTAGAGATAATCACTAGTTGTGAATTCATCACAAATTCTCTCATGATGTGAATTGTATTGCGGACATTCAGTAAATGAGTTTATGATCTCAATCAAATACACAAACATGTATACTCAAATAGTGAATATTCATTTATTAAAATAAATGATTACAATCATAAGACGATTGCCTTAGGACACTTCTCTCATATCACTAACAGAGTGGGTGTGCTTCCTTCCAGTTATCATCGGATCGCCAGGGTCATCGCTCCTGATCTGCTCGTCCAGAACTCCTTTGCCCTAGAGACCTTCCTCATCCTCGCCTATTCTTGTGATTGAGGACGATCTCCAGAGAGGCAGTCCTGTATCGAGCTCCAAGGACAGATCACGGGCTATTGGTCTTTTCCTCTTGGGGGCACTGAGTAGTCAGATCTAATCAAAGGAGCGGCGTCGGCGCATCTAAGGTCTGATCGACTGAGTGGTGCCAGAGTAAGGCTGTGAAATCGTCGGATACTCCTCCTCGGTACAAAGTAGAGGAAGGGGGCGCCGACCAATTCAGGTAGGTCTTCGTTGTATAGGTTTGATCAAATTCTATAGATCCTATTCTAGTAGGTTTATGAATTCAGAATAGTTGATGTTCTGAGTTAAATCGAAATATATTTTGGATTTCGATTGCTTTCCTGATCAGTTGATTGTTGAACCTAGTTCATCTATTGTCTTCTAGTTCGATTCTTGCTAATCCATACTATCGTTGCGATTCTTGATCAGATTGTGTTCCTCAGTTTCTGGGAGTTTCTGATAGTATGTTGTTTTTTATTTGGGTTTGATGTTTCAGATTGGATCGGTTGAGTATGACTTGGAATTGGGTGTTGTTGGAATGCATTGTTTGATTGAAAGTAGATTCTGTTGGAGTCTCTTAATCTGTTTCTTGAATGTTTCTAGAATTAGGGTTTGTGCTTGTTTCATTTCTTCCGTTTGATGGCTTCCATTATCTTGGAGTGTTGCTGCGATCTGTGTTGGGTTCCTTAGTGGTTTAGTGTTCGGCAGTGAGCATCAAGTGGAGGAGAGATGAACTCAGTGTCTTCTTCTTCCTCGTCGTGGGGTGTATTGATTGGGTGATACTTGATGTGTTGGGATGTAGTTGTCTGTCCTATTCCTTGTTGGGACCGGGTGCATGTTGACATGGATACGGGTTCGTAATTTTAAAATTTAATTACGTGCAGCGGAAGGTTTAGCATAAATAATTTCTCAAATTATTTTAACCACGTATCTAGCATGCAACCTTATGTTATGGAGACATGATCATACATTTAAAATTTTGCAGAAAGTAAACTAATTTACTTAATACCTCGCGTAACTCGTAGAAAGGGACGAGATCCAACCGTAGCGTCCCTTGGAAGCTCCGCCTCTATTCGCGTCCACGCCGAGTTTTCTTCGGGATGACTTCGCAAAGCCACGAGTTTCGTGCCGACAAGAACTACTAGATTCTCCAAAGGCACGACAAGAATACCAAGAGAGAGATGGAAAACTAACCACCAAACGAAGAACGGAATCAAGATTTCGGGAGGAAGGAAGGAGTTGCGCCCGCTTCTTCTTCTTCTTCGACAGCTTCTTGGTGGAGGAAGCTCACGGCAACCAAAGGGAGGGCCTCTAGGGCCGGCGCCACTAGAGGAGGGAGAGGGAGAGAAGGAGAGGAAGAGAGGCTAGGCAAGAATCCTTGATCTCTTAGATTGATTTCTAAGTCTTGCCTTGGTTCCTTTATATAGTAGCCTCTCAATCGCCAAGTCTCCTTTTTATGGAATAAATTTTTATAAGAAATTTATCATATAAAATTTTCTATGATTTATTCCATCATGCCAAGTTTTTATCAAAATTTAATTTATGATAAAAGTAACCATGTCTCCCTTTTTTTTTCTTATGGAAAGAAATTTCTTTATATAAATTTCTTTATCATGGTAAATCAATCTATTATTGATTTTATAAAATAAAATAAACCAATCCATGGTTCATTTTAATTTCCATGAAAAATAAACCAAACCTTGGTTTATTATAAAATTTATATCATCCATAATTTTATAAAACAAACCACACTTGGTTTATTTTATAAATTGAACCAAACAATTTGGTTCTCCCCTTTTGATGTGGCCGGCCAAACAAAGAGGGTGGGGACCCTCTTTGGCAGGCCAAACCCAAGCCAAGACCATATGAATTAAACTCATTTAATTCATCCAATAAGTCTTCAAAAGACTTAACCATTTTATGCTTCCGATGCGTCTCTGAAAAATTCAGATTCGACTTATCTCTCTTGATCGGAAAATCCAATTTTCAACTCGTTTTAAATCCCTCGGATTACTCATAGTGCGTGTGACTAAATAGGCTTTCGATTTATATTGGCCGTCTATAATCAACCAATTATAGAACGATCATGAGTGGCACCTAGTAGTACATCATGACCCCCAATTAATCGAAAGATCAACGGTTGACCTCAGAAATAATTTTGAAACCCTTCAGCAGCTATATTGAGTCGTGCCCCATTCCCTTCACCATCATATACCTACTTGGTTCAGGACACGGTCTATGTGTGTCAGTCCCCACTAGGCTGACTACGTCACACCTAGCCCAAGCAATGTTTTTCTCGTCCTACGGATCCTAGTTACTCTCATGTATCTGAGAGATTCATACTCTGAACATGTGATGCTCTGGCCAGAGGCTTCGAGTAACAATCCGACGATAGGTCTTGGGTATACATCTCCTCGCAAGGAGTGGTGAATCCTTTGTAGGCTGTTCAAACATCTTCGGGCACTTCGGCTTATATCCAACCATCCTGGGTTCACACCTCCTTAGAGATGCTTGCTTAAGATGTCAAAGTATAAGTCTCCATGACCAAGATGACTTGAACACCGCAAGTCAAAGGAAATCGCACTTAAGCTGCAGTAAGAACATCATTGACATATCTATATGTAGATTACCATATGAAGTTTTACAGCCAGTCACTCCAATGAACTAGTTCCCTTAACTAGCATTCATGTTTATCTCCGGACATCCCAATGTCTCCAGCCAGTGAGAATCAGCTGATTAGAGAATAACCCATGCTAGTCTCAACAGAATTGATAGTGTCCGTATTTATTAATTCATCGATTAGGGACAATTTCAATACTTCACAATTGCACATGTAGAGATAATCACTAGTTGTGAATTCATCACAAATTCTCTCATGATGTGAATTGTATTGCGGACATTCAGTAAATGAGTTTATGATCTCAATCAAATACACAAACATGTATACTCAAATAGTGAATATTCATTTATTAAAATAAATGATTACAATCATAAGGCGATTGCCTTAGGACACTTCTCTCACAATACTAACATTCCTAACCGTTGTAAAGTAGGGATTCAGTCCAGTTTTAGCAATTTAAGCCAAATCCCTTATTTAGAGCTAATCAGGTGATTTCGATAATTAGGACTATCCCTAATACGGTAAGAGTTTTGATAGTCATTTACTAATTATTTGATTAGCTAAGTAGTATTTTAATACAAGACATCGATTGGATTCTATCCGTTGCGGATATTATTTTTGGACGGGGGGTTCCTACGCGCACGGGCTTCGTCGTATTGAGGCGGGTACCTCTGACTTATCTTCTGGATTAGTCATAATTTATATGCTTGATATGCTTTGTTTAGCGATAGGGTAACAGATTGATGTATATCTCTTCTATTTGTTTTACTGATATTGTTTATACTGGACCTAGCATGTGATACCTATACCTTTAGGACTTAGGCTATGGTGCATTATCTATGATCCTTGCATATCATGTTGATATAGGTGGACTAGATAGTGGATGTTGTTTGACCGGTGTCATGCATCATCGTGCGCTGTGCATCACGGTCGATCAGGGGCCTCCCTTGTGGGTGAGTCAGGTCGACAGTCATACTGACCTACCCATACGACCACTCATGGGTTAGTGATTGACGGAGTATGGGTAGTGTGCTCTGTGTTGCTCCGCTCATGCACTCATGAATTAGTGAATCGGAGCATGGTAGCAGTCAGAGATCCCTCCTTGAGTAGTTCATATACCAAGAGATGAGAGGGAGAGGTTTCTTCCCCATTTATATACATGGGGTAGGGGTAACACTCAGACAGATATGTCCTCCAGAAATGGCTTGGGGCTGATAGAGATATCGCCCTGATAGGTCATAGAGTAGGGGTGTTACACCGGCAGCATTCCGTCTACTCGATCGGTCAGGAGCAGTGATGGTAGAGTACGGACGACAGTCACAACCCTACATCGAAGGGTGGCCTCCGCTCAGCTTCCTCCCGTACATAGGTGACGATGTCTGACTGACGGCAGGGGTGACCATGTCATTGCACCATGTGCATACGCATATTTGCACTTGCCTGTGCTTGCTATACTTGGATGCTGCATATGATTGACATGCTCATACAGGAGACCTTTATGTCTGGTTTTGGTGACTCCGCCGCATGAGTATGGTATTTCTTATTCGCTCTTCCAGTTGTACTTATCTCTACTTGTACATGTGTTATTTCGATAGTCTGTTACACTATTGCTAGCTTAGTCTATCTTACATATCTGATGAGATATCCGCTGAGTACTGTGACTCACCCCGTTAGCTCCTTGTTTTTATTTCAGGATGATTGTCTGGAGTGTCCGGCAGCCTGTCCCAGTTCGCATATTCATCGATACGATTTCGGGATTTTTTTTCTTTTTGATGGTGGTACATGTTGGTACTCGTTTTTTGTATTTTGATACCTTACATTTCCGCTGCTGTCTTTGTGTTCGGTTGTGTCATTTTATACGGTGGTATAGTTGTACTTTTATGAACCATGGAGGCCTTTTATGCATTGTGTTTTGTCGTAAGTCATACCGGTATGCAGCTTTTGTCGTCGTTTTCGTTTTTGTTTACCTCGGACGATTGTTCCAGCCCTATAGGTTGCGGTATAATCGACAGAGGTAATCATAGAGGTTAGGTTTTCTGGGTTGTCCGCCGGGTCGAGGGAGTGACAGTCCGATCAGTATCAGACGAGCAGTTCCTCGGGGCGTGACAATAAATATTTTAAATCTAAAAAATTCAAGGTGTTGGGCAAGAAACATTCTCTGGAAAAAAAGAAAGTCAGGTGCTACAATTGTGGTGAAGAAGGGCATATAAAAGAAAACTGTCGAAAGCTGAGGAAGAAAGGGCCAAAGAAGGGTAAGCACAGGAACCTGAAAGCCACATGGGATGACACGCCATCATCATAGTCTGAACTCAAGGAGTATGCAGGACTAACACTTATGGCAAGTCACCAAGAGAGCATTGATGGAGAGGGAGGTACTTCAAAAGAAAACAGCGATGAACGGGCAACTTCCAACTTTAAATGCAATATTGTAAGTAAATATGTCTGTTACCTCCTGATCAATTATATCATAGCATCAAACAAATTGACTAGATATTATGCTAGTTAAAATTTAAATGAATAAATTTTCGAAAGAAGTTATTCATTACATGTCCACTAGATTTATATGACAAATTACAAATAGAAAATGTAAATTTGAAACAACAAATAAAATTATTAAAAAATTATGCTTGTTCAAATATTTCTAGCTCAAAAGTTAAGTACATTGGAGAACTAAATTGGTATTTAAGGAACTACATAAGCTAAATTATAAATAAGGCTAAAATTATATTCTACCTAAGTTTTTGATTAATCTAGTAGGTAAGAATATTTATTGGATCCCCATAACTATATTAAATTACTAGATTGTTATTTTTTATGCATACTTAGTAGTTAGAAATAAATTACTTTAAAAATTCATGAGTCTTTCAAAAGTATGTTTAATTTGTTTGAAGTTTTTATAGGTAATCATATTTGCAAAAATTTCTCCGAATTTTTTTTATAATTGGACAAATTTTTGACGATTTTTTTGTTTCAAAAATCAAACTATTAATTTCAAAGATACTTAGAAATTTCTTTTAACACCTTAGAAAAGACCTTTTTACAATATTTAAAAACCCTAATTTTTTATATGAACAAAGGGAAAGAATGTGAGGGTTAAGTTAAGGGAAGGATTATTTGTAATATCTTTGTGCTAATATGTCTTATTATTTAAAAAAACAATGTTATTTTGTGGTTTGGTTTACTTTAACTTAACTTGGATTGATGCATATCAAAAGGGGGAGATTGTAAGTACTTCAGATTGGTTTTGATGTGATCAACCAAATCAAGTTATGTCTTGTATGTTTTTGATCCTTGTGTCCAAGTGTACGGGAGCTTAGGAGCACAAGAAGTCGAGTGGAAGACGCAGCAGATGAGAAGAATAACACAGTGAATGGAGCCAACGAGCTCGGTGCATTCGATGGACACAGAGGCTACGAAAGAGTACGATTTCCGTGGGACAAGAAGCTAGAGAGGAAGCCCTTTCGAGGCACCTCAAGTTCCACCTGAGACACCTCAAGTCAGAACTGTAACGTCTCAAGTCGGAATTATGGCGCCTCAGAACTGAGGCGTCTCATATCAAGAGTTATCGCTTAGTGATCGTTGGCGCCGTGGATAACGTCTTATCCATCTAAAGCGCCTCAAATCACAACTGAGGTACCTCAGGTTTACATCAGCACAACGTTCACTTTCTGTTTTGGACTATAAATAGTCCCTAGTACTAAGAAGAATTAACAACAACTTGTATTGAATTTCCTACTCTTTGTCTACATTTTTCAAGTTTGTAAGAGGTTTTTCTACCTACACCAAAGGAGACTTTTAGTGGAGCTTTTCAACGTCTTGAATTAGCAACCACCCTGATTGTAACCAAGTAAACAATGACCTCTTCTTTTATAGTTGTTTATGTTTGAATTATTTATTTTAACTGCTTAACTAATTTATCCATCTTTGCTTAGAGAATAACGAAAGATTTATTTTATTTACAGAGCTATTCACCCCTCTTTTCCCTCTCTCTTTTTTCGGCCGCCACAAGACCTACGAAAGGCATTGGCATAAGTTGAGTAGTTTTTTCAGCACCTTCTGTCGTCATCTCAACATACTGAATTTGAAGATTGTTGACTTTCTACCACAGAATAAATGGGACTTTACTGAAATTAAAAATTTAGACTTATCGGGTCCACCAAAATGTGCTTACCCTGCTGAACTATGAGTTAGGAAGGCTGGGTTGGGAGGCCGATTTGCTGAGCTAGATAGGCCAAACTATTAAGGAAGGCTAAACTACCAAGTAAGGTCAAGTTGCCAAGGAATGCTGAGTTGCTAAGCTGCCTAGTAGATTTAGTTATTAGCTACCGAGCATGCTAAGTTGTTGAATAGGGTCAAGTTGCCAAGTAGGCCGAGTACCGATTTGCCAAGGCCTATATTAAATATAATTTTTTTAAAAAATAGATTCATCTCCTCTCCGACGGTACTTAAGAGGTTTTATAGGATGTCTATTCCCAAAATATTAATTGTGCATGGCAAACTAAATAATACCCGAATGCAATAGTCAAGCTAAGTAGAGAAAGGAGATGAGCATAGAAGGAACGTGGAGTCTTGCTTATGGATGAATCGATTGTTTGATCTCTAGTCCCTAAGGAAAGAAACTCTTTTTATAGGCTTGTAACCTTAACAACCTTTAGCTCTATCGATTAATGACCATTTACTCTGCTCCTTCTGTCCTGTCTGGCACATTCTCTATACTTGTATTGTTAAATCCCAATGGATAAACTGAACTGTTGATCTCTGACTGGCTCAAATGTTGTGTGCCTCAGAAGAGTGTTCATATAATAGAAATATCGATCTCATATATGGCCCAAACTTGATCGGAGAAGGGCTCACTTCTGCTAACAAAAGTGGGAGGTCTGCTGGCCGATCCTTTTTTAAGAAGGATCAGTTCCGACCGTTGAACATAACTTTCATCAGTAACTACCTGCTATTTAAATTCCAATATGGCATATACTGATCGATAGGCTGGATCTAATTTGCCATTATTTCCCTCTGTCGATTGGTTTGACATGCTAGTAGCTAGTTGATGATTAATGGTCGTCCGTTTTGATTTGGTCATGAACGTATCTGTTTCGATTTTTGAAGCAGCAGGTAGAAAAAAATAATCTGAATAGCAAAAAAATTAACTAGGCTACTTGGACAGATTAATCTGAATAGCAAAAAAATTAACTAGGCTAGTTGGACAATTTTTGTCCTGACCAATTTAACATTTGATGTGTATAAATTGTGTTCACACACAAGTCAATTGGGTTTAATACAATCGAAGCTCAGAATTTATACCTTTGCAAGCAAGCACGTAAAAAAGAGTTTCCCATCCATAAATCTTCACAACATCTATCTATAATTATGATTCAATATAGTCTTAAAACTCTCAATTAATGTGAAACTCTCATTTATATTAAAGTCAATTTCATCTTTGGTTTTCATCAAAGTTATTCCATTTGTTTTACCCAATTTGACTTGTAAAGAGAAAATATTTAATTTTCTTGTCAAGCCTGTCAAAGGTCTAATCGATCAGTTTTGTTTTATCTCAATTGATTACCTATTGATCCAGCAAAAGCTCAATTTGTATGTCCCCACCCGCTGATACAGCTATAATTAAGATGTAATCGGGATTCGTAGAGTGTCATGATTTAACCCTCCACCGAGACATATTTGATACTAAATTTAATAAAAAATTTAGCTAGACACTGTACTCATATATGAAAAAGTTCATAATTTTTTTTTTTCACAAGTAGCTTGTATTGATTCAGTATTGGACGGTCTCATAAAGACGATGAAAATCGTGAGAGTTGCCTCCCGACAAATTTGATATTGTGCTTTCATGATTTATCTTTAGGGACGGATGAAAATTTTACGTAAAATCTAACCGATAATCTCCAAAAATAATTAGAAAACTTAATAGTGAGAGCACATATTATTTAGTATAAATTTGATATCCAAAATATATTTTTCTTCCGAATCGTGTTATACAAAAATCAATTCCACTATCTATTTTTTTCCAAAATTATTATCAATTTAAGATCAAATAATCTCGGAGAGAAAACAAAAGTGCATATATACATTATGACCCCGAGGCTACAATCCCACGATTAAGTCTTTTACGTAGTTAACTAAATATTTAAATTCTAACTGTGAGATATTATAATTTTTTTTCGAATAATACATTTAAGAATGCTGATATTGTTAGCAAAAAACTTCCATGGCCGGACCAGAGCATGCCATCCATGCACCTGTCGTTTAATGTCTGATGGGTCCATGTCGAACCTCAAAAACGTTCCAAGCATCTAACATTTTTAAAAAGAAAAAGAACATAAACAAAAATAAAATAGAAATATTTATGCCGATATATACTTTTCAAGGCTCAGGTCATGTGACGTCATGATGGGATTCTAGCCGAAGCATTGACAATTGTTAACGACAAATATTTGGATACACGCATCGTGGGGTCCGACAAAGCGACGAGCCAACAAGCCATCTCATTCCTCAAACCTGTCGACTGATATCTATCCATTGCCTTGTGACGTCACTGTGGGCTCGCAAGCTCTGAGTAGCTCCTCCAGGTACTCTGCTCCCAAGTCCTCCAACTCCACCACGCTGCCGGTGGAATCCCTGGCCTTGCCCTGCTTCGCCGGCGATCGCCGCCTGATGCGGTGCCTCTTCTTGAGGGCCAGCACGGGGGAGCCCACGAAGTCGATCCCCAGCCCGTGCAGCGACTCCCGGACGCGCTCCGCCGGGAAGTTTAGCACCGCTGCTGACCCCCGCATCGCCCACGCGGCCTGGTCGTAAGTTAGGGCGGCTTCTTCGGCGCTCTCGAAGGTGCCCAGCCACACCCTCACCCCGTTTCGCGTCGAGTCGCGGATCTCAGCCGCGAACTTCCCCCACGGCCGCTTCCGCACCCCGCGGTAGCTTTTCCCTCCCGAGGTCACCGGCGCTGTCGTCTCGAATTTGCTTCTCTGCAATGATTCGACCTCTTCGACTCCGCCCCTGCTTGTCGCGGTTGTTGAAGAAGACATGCTCATGAGCATGTCGAGCAAGAGCATCTCTGCGGCATCGTTGGTGTCGAAGGGAAGAGGGAGAGTTTCTGCGCCGGTCCCGGTGCACGGGTAGCTCTCCTGCGAACCCGTCTCTGATGCCGACGAGGAGTCGGAGAAAGGCAAGTAGAGAAAATGGGGAGAATCCATTGAGATTTGAGGAAATGAAGGCCCTGGAGCAGATCCCTTTGCTCTGTTTTCGGTCGGTAGTTGAAGGTACGTTGGACTCCACGGGCATTTAATGGATGGGGTTTGCGGTACCAGATGGAAATGTCACGTGCTTCAATGACGCACGGCGGCTGGCTCGATCGAGAAGCGGAAGGGCAGATTTCCTGACGTTACTTGGTTAATTCGTTTGCTATGTTTAGGCTGAGAGCTGAGATTTGGATATTAGAGAAAAGAGAAAAATTAATTAAAAAAAATAAAATGGGAGACAAAGAAAAAAAATATATGAGAGCAAAAATAGAAAAATGGACCAGCAGATTCCAAAGAGGTTGTGACGGACTTGGCACGAATAACGTCACAGTCGCCCATGGAACCTCATCTCGTAGAGGCCGTGAGCGGTTATGATTTCACTCGAGGCCTGAGTGGTCATGAGTTCAATCGAGGGTTGTGGGGTCGTTTGAGGACAATCAAAATAACTCAAGCTGAGTCAATTTTTAAAGTATATGATTCCGACTTTGCTTACGGATAAAGGTGGCCTGCTCAGCCAGCTAGCTTGGCACCTCAGGGGTCCAGTAGAGACATCACCCGGGGGGAAGGCCCTGAGCTCAGAAGTCTCCCGAGCCATCATTCAGCTAGCAACGGGCGGGATTGGACGGGTCAACCCGTAGCCTCCCCTGGACCGGCCACCCTGGCCATTTCCCGACCTCAACCTAGGTCGTGCGCTCCAGTCAGACGCGGGGCAGTCCACGCTCCCTGTAACGACCCGGAAAATTCTCTTAATATTTTCTTAAAATATTAAGCATGTCTAAATAATTTTCCAAGGGACCTAGAAATATTAAGGAGAACTTTGGCCTAGAAAATCCATGTTTTCTCGTTTAAATTGAGAAAACTAAGTACCAATGAACTTTAAATGGACTCCAAAAATGGGTATTAATTAGGTAAAAATTAATATAAATTAGGTAAAATTAATATAAATATAAAAGAACTTTATTTAGGAATATTGGCATAATTATGGGTGATTTTAGGGGGATTTTGGAATTTAAAAAAAATAAAAATAATAAAATAAATGAAATAAAAATAAAATAAAAATAAAGGTGCATGAGCCAAGGATTGAACCTTGGACATCTTGTACAACCATGTATGCACTAACCAACTCACCTAGAAAGGTATTGTTATGAGGGAATGAAGTGGATATTGGTTAAGGCATAGAAGAAGATGAAGAGTCATGGAGAGACTCTTCATTTGCCTCCTTAATGGGCTATTAAAGGGGGGGTTTTGGGAGTTACCTCTTCTTCCCATCACTTGCATTTCGAAACCTCTCCCTTCCCTCATCCTAGCCGAATACCCAAGGAGGGGTTCTCCCTTGGAAAAGCTCCACAAGAGGTCTTATCTCCAAGATCTAAGAGTTTTCCCAATGATACAAGGACAAGGAGGCAAGGATCCAAAGCTTTTACAATCTTCTTCTTCTTCCAAGGTTCGAAAAATCAAGAAACTCAAGTTAAGACTCCCTCACCTGTGGTATAATAGTTCCCTATGATTTTTATGATTTTTAGTATGATATATAGTGGTTGGTTTTCGAATTGGATGTTGAAAGGAAAGAAAACCGAGACCCTCATGTTTAAGGGTTTCGGCCACCATGATTTACAGGTCTATAATTATGCTAAAAAACATGATAATGTTATTTAATGTTCCCTTATGATGTGTAGAGGTTAGGTATAATTTTTGGGAATTTTTGGAGTACCCTAGGACACCCTAGGGTTCGGCCAACATGAAAGAAACAAAACTAAGAACCCTCATGTTTAAGGGTTTCGGCCACCATGATTTACAGGTCTATAATTATGCTAAAAATCATGATAATGTTATTTAATGTTCCCTTATGATGTGTAGAGGTTAAGTATAATTTTTGGGAATTTTTGGAGTACCTAGGACACCCTAGGGTTTCGGCCAACATGAAAGAAACAAAACTAAGAACCCTAAGTTTAAGGGTTTCGGCCACCATGATTTACAGGTCTATAATTATGCTAAAAATCATGATAATGTTATTTAATGTTCCCTTATATAATTTTTGGAAATTTTTGGAGTACCCTAGGACACCCTATGGTTTCGGCCAACATGAAAGAAACAAAACTAAGAACCCTAAGTTTAAGGGTTTCGGTCACCAGGATTTAAAGGTCTATAATTAAGCCAAAAATCTTGATAATGTTAATTTATGTTCCCTTATGATGTGTGGAGGTTAAGTATAAATTCTGGGAATTTTTGGATTACCCTAGAGACCCCATATGTTTCGGCCAACCTCAAGGGCCCAAGGGTTAGGGTTGCGCCTTTAACTTCAAGTATATGTTTATGTGTTTCCATGATAAGTATGATAAGTATATGTTCAGGATATGAATGATGCCATGATAAGAATGATAGGGTTATGATCACGATAAAAATGATGCTATGATATGTTAGGTTCATGATATGAATGATGTCATGTTAAGTATGTTATGTTTATGTTTAAGAATGAGGATGATGCCATGTTTAAGAATGAAAATGATACCATGTTAAGTATGTTATGTTTATGTTTAAGAATGAAAATGATGCCATGTTAAGTATGTTATGTTTATGTTTAAGAATGAGGATGATGCCATGTTTAAGAATGAAAATGATGCCATGTTAAGTATGTTATGTTTATGTTTAAGAATGAAAATGATGTCATGTTTAAGAATGAAAATGATGTCATGTTAAGAATGAAAATGATGCCATGTCTAAAAAAATGAAAGTGAAGAATGAAGTTAAGGTTCATTCCTTTAAGGCATAATGATGATGTTAAGTATAATGAATGAATGAATATGCTATGAAGGATGATGAATGAAAGATGATGCTTATGTCTTAAAGGCATAAATATGCTAAGACGGCACGGTCGATGGTCGACGGTACGACGGTCGTGAGGACCGGTAAATGGGTCGGTAGACGGGCCGAGCCGTAATAAGTTATGCTATGTTAAAGATGCCATGAATGTCATATGAATGATGAAGCATGAAAAGTATTTTACTTTATGTATGGGCTTGTACCGGACCGAAGTATGGGTCCAAGGGATGGACACCTTAAGAACGCCCCGGTTTTGGACTACCGTAGCTGTCCACGGTTCTGGCACTACCGGAGCTGTGCAACAGGGATGGGCACCTTAAGAACGCCTCGGTTCGGGGACTACCGACTATGCTGTCCTTACCCTAGTAGGTTGGGGCTCGCGACCTCGGACTTGCTAGGGATGCGCGCAATGATGTATGTATGTGGTACAAGCCGGGGACCCCAAATGATGTTATGATGATTATGTTTAAGCAATGAAAAGTATGTTTTAAAAGTTAAGCATCCTTATGTATATGCATTCCACTCATGCATCCATTCATGTTATACATTATGCTATGTTGATAAGATTTTATGCTTACGTTTCATGTTAAGAGGTATGCATGAGAATGAATGAATTATGCCATGCTTAGAATGTTCACTATGTTTATGATTTATGCCATGAATTATGTCATGCTTAGAATGTTCACTATGTTTATGATTTATGCCATGAATTATGTCATGCTTAGAATGTTCACTATGTTTACGATATGCCATGAATTATGCCATGCTTAGAATGGTCACTATGTTTACGATATGCCATGAATTATGTCATGCTTAGAATGTTCACTATGTTTATGAATTGTGCCATGAGAATGAATGAATTATGCCATGCGTAGAATGTCTATGATGTTTATGTTTATGCCATGTATCATGCCATGCTTAGAAGGTTACTATGTTTATGTTCATGCCATGCTATGTATACGATAAGTGATGCAAGATGTTATGTTCTAAGTAGAGCACCAAGTATGTTAATGTTTTATGTGCTCATTATGAGATGATGAATGATGGATGGTTTTGTGAGTAGGAAAGAGTCTTACTAAGCCTGTGTGCTTATAGTCTTATTTCCTTATACCGCAGATCATTCAAGGGGATAATGAAGGAAGCAGCAGGAGGGCAAGAGCGCATGTGTGTAGTAGTGACTTGGCCGAGGAAACCATATGTTTACTGTTTATGCTAGAACTTCACCTTGGTACTTATATGTTTAAATAATGACTTATGGAGCCTTATGATATGATGTTATGTATGACATGATATGATGCTTAAGTTCAAAGTTAATATGCTAAGGTTCCCATGTTATTAAGTTAAGAATAGTAATAGGGCATGTATAAGTTAAAGTTATTCCGCTGCCTTATGATGTCTACATGCCCTAAGCATGTTAACGTAACACCGCTTATGAAAAAAAAAAAGCGGGCGTTACAGGTTGGTATCAAAGCAGTAACCATCTCACTACACACACATCAAGCCCTCTTCCTGCCGCTTCCAAGTAAGTACCTCTTTACAAATCTTATAGTAAGATGTTTTATGATTTAGGATATGCAAGTATGAACGATAGTTATGATTAGGATATGCAAGTATGAACGATATGCAAGTATGAACGATAGTTATGATGAAAGGTACCTTAAGATATGTAACGATGAACGATATTTTTATCTTCTTTTAGGAATTAGATGCTTAGAATAATATAGGGGTAGAAAAGAACTGATATTGATCATACTTGTCTTCGGTGAAGAAAAACATGGCTAGAAGACAGAGTAATCGACTTAACGAGGCAGCCCCACCGCCTGATCTGGTGCAAATGGTAACCCAACTTCAGCGCCAAGTCACCGAGCAGCAGCAGACTATTAACACCTTGATGAACCAACAGGAAAATTCTACTACTCCACCAGTGAACCAGACTGCTATACCTGTGGCACCTACGGTTACGCACACTCCTCCGCCGGGCTCGACCACTGTGGCACGACAGGAGGCTTACTTGATCCAATGGTTAAGGCTGAAACCGGAAAATTTTTCCGGTGCTGGCGAACCTTGGGATGCCCAGGCATGGTTCAAGACGATGGAAAGTACCCTGGAGCTGCTGGACTGGCCTGAGTATGAGAAGATCAAGTGTGCGTCATTCTGCCTGACTGGGGATGCTAGAATGTGGTGGGAAAGGGTCAAGGCCAAGAGACCGGTGGACCAGATGGCGTGGTCCGATTTCGAATCAGAGTTCTTTGAAGAATTCTTCAATATGCGTGTCACAAACAGACACTACGACGAGTTCACGGAATTCCGACAGGGCAACCTCTCGGTCAATGAAGCCGTGAAGAAGTTTAATCGCCTGGCTCGTCTATGCCCGGAGCTGGTCCGCACTGAGAAAGAAAGGGTCCATCTTATGTTGAAGATGTTGCGGCCCGAAATAGCCCTGAACGTGGCCGGCGGAGTTAACAGGCCGCAGACCACCGAGGAGCTGTTTAGTAGTGCTCTACTCACCGAGCATTACTTGAACAATATCAATCAGCAAAGGAAGGCATTCAATGAGAGAGGTCAGAAACCTCAGGATACCAACGCTAATGGGAAGGGAAATCAGGGTGGTAAACGGCAGCCAGGGGACGACCCCCAAGGGGGCCCAGCAAATAAACAGTCCAGGTTTCCCCTATGTGCTACATGCGGGAAAATGCATCCCGGGGAATGCCGCAAAGGTACGAACCGGTGTTTCACTTGCGGGGTGGAAGGGCACATAGCCCCTTACTGTCCTACCAAGAACCAGGCACCTCCCCAACAGCTTGTTCCGTACCGGGGTGCACCAGCGAAACTACATTATATGCAAGCCGAGCTGGAAGGTACCCCGATGAGCCAAGGGAGATTGGAGGCCCCACCAACTATGGCGGATGCCAGGGTT
This sequence comes from Boesenbergia rotunda, assembly GCA_024364735.1. NCBI lineage: Eukaryota > Viridiplantae > Streptophyta > Magnoliopsida > Zingiberales > Zingiberaceae > Boesenbergia > Boesenbergia rotunda. The sequence continues at coordinate 80,679 of JAGFNQ010003743.1, read as the reverse complement.
TTCTCTATTGCTAAGGAGGATGCCGCGAATGCTGCAACGGTTGTCACAGGTCAGATACTTATTTACAGTCAGTACGCTACTGCATTATTTGATACAAGGGAAACACACTCGTTCGTCTCTATGTCCTACACTAAGAAGATAGATAAGTCTCCACAAGTTTTAGACTGCAAGTTCTTGACAACCCTGCCTTCGGGAGAAATAGGGACATCCACTCCCGTGCTGCGTGCTGTGCCAGTCGGAATCGCAGGAAGAGAACTCTACTGCGATCTGATAATACTCGACATGCAGGATTATGATGTTATAATGGGAAGGAACTTTCTGAGCAAATACGACGCTTCTGTCGAGTGCCGTAAACGAAAGGTGATCTTACAACTTGAGGCAGATTCTATGTTCGAATTTATTGGAGAACCGAGGAAAAGAACCGGGGAATTTTTATCGACTCTCAAAGCACAGAAGGTGATAGATAAGGGATACACTGGTTCTAGCACATGTGGTTGACGTAAGTCAAACCAAGGACCAGAAGCTAGAAGACGTTAGGGTTGTAGGTAATTATCCAGAGGTATTCCCAAATGAATTACCAAGATTAGCTCCTAATAGAGAAGTGGAATTCGAGATCGAATTGGTTTCTGGTACTAACCCATTCCCTAAGGCACCTTACCGTATGGCAAGGTCAACGGTTTGAGGAATTCACCTGGGAACGTGAGGACGCGCTGAGACGCAGGTACCCGGAGATATTCTAAGTTCGAGGACGAACTTTCACGAGGTATGGGGGATTGTAACGACCCGAAAAATTCTCTTAATATTTTTTTAAAATATTAAGCATGTCTAAATAATTTTCCAAGGGACCTAGAAATATTAAGGAGAACTTTGGCCTAGAAAATCCATGTTTTCTCATTTAAATTGAGAAAACTAAGTAACAATGAGCTTTAAATGGGCTCCAAAAATGGGTATTAATTAGGTAAAAATTAATATAAATTAGGTAAAATTAATATAAATATAAAAGAATTTTATTTAGGAATATTGGCATAATTATGGGTGATTTTAGGGGGATTTTCGGAATTTAAAAAAAATAAAAATAATAAAATAAATGAAATAAAAATAAAATAAAAATAAAGGTGCATGAGCCAAGGATTGAACCTTGGACCTCTTGTACAACCATGTATGCACTAACCAACTCATCTAGCAAGGTATTGTTAGGAGGGAATGAAGTGGATATTGGTTAAGGCATAGAAGAAGATGAAGAGTCATGGAGAGACTCTCTTCATTTGCCTCCTTAATGGGCTATTAAAGGGGGGTTTTGGGAGTTACCTCTTCTTCCCATCACTTGCATTTCGAAACCTCTCCCTTCCCTCATCCTAGCCGAATACCCAAGGAGGGGTTCTCCCTTGGAAAAGCTCCACAAGAGGTCTTATCTCCAAGATCTAAGAGTTTTCCCAAGGATACAAGGACAAGGAGGCAAGGATCCAAAGCTTTTACAATCTTCTTCTTCTTCCAAGGTTCGAAAAATCAAGAAACTCAAGTTAAGACTCCCTCACCTGTGGTATAATAGTTCCCTATGATTTTTATGATTTTTAGTATGATATATAGTGGTTGGTTTTCGAATTGGATGTTGAAAGGAAAGAAAACCGAGACCCTCATGTTTAAGGGTTTCGGCCACCATGATTTACAGGTCTATAATTATGCTAAAAATCATGATAATGTTATTTAATGTTCCCTTATGATGTGTAGAGGTTAGGTATAATTTTTTGGAATTTTTGGAGTACCCTAGGACACCCTAGGGTTCGGCCAACATGAAAGAAACAAAACTAAGAACCCTCATGTTTAAGGGTTTCGGACACCATGATTTACAGGTCTATAATTATGCTAAAAATCATGATAATGTTATTTAATGTTCCCTTATGATGTGTAGAGGTTAAGTATAATTTTTGGGAATTTTGGAGTACCCTAGGACACCCTAGGGTTTCGGCCAACATGAAAGAAACAAAACTAAGAACCCTAAGTTTAAGGGTTTCGGCCACCATGATTTACAGGTCTATAATTATGATAAAAATCATGATAATGTTATTTAATGTTCCCTTATGATGTTTAGAGGTTAAGTATAATTTTTGGGAATTTTTGGAGTACCCTAGGACACCCTATGGTTTCGGCCAACATGAAAGAAACAAAACTAAGAACCCTAAGTTTAAGGGTTTCGGTCACCAGGATTTAAAGGTCTATAATTAAGCCAAAAATCTTGATAATGTTAATTTATGTTCCCTTATGATGTGTGGAGGTTAAGTATAAATTCTGGGAATTTTTGGATTACCCTAGAGACCCCATATGTTTCGACCAACCTCAAGGGCCCAAGGGTTAGGGTTGAGCCTTTAACTTCAAGTATATGTTTATGTGTTTCCATGATAAGTATGATAAGTATATGTTCAGGATATGAATGATGCCATGATAAGAATGATAGGGTTATGATCACGATAAAAATGATGCTATGATATGTTAGGTTCATGATATGAATGATGCCATGTTAAGTATGTTATGTTTATGTTTAAGAATGAGGATGATGCCATGTTTAAGAATGAAAATGATGCCATGTTAAGTATGTTATGTTTATGTTTAAGAATGAAAATGATGTCATGTTAAGTATGTTATGTTTATGTTTAAGAATGAGGATGATGCCATGTTTAAGAATGAAAATGATGCCATGTTAAGTATGTTATGTTTATGTTTAAGAATGAAAATGATGTCATGTTTAAGAATGAAAATGATGATATGTTAAGAATGAAAATGATGCCATGTCTAAAAAAATGAAAGTGAAGAATGAAGTTAAGGTTCATGCCTTTAAGGCATAATGATGATGTTAAGTATGATGAATGAATGAATATGCTATGAAGGATGATGAATGAAAGATGATGCTTATGTCTTTAAGGCATAAATTTGCTAAGACGGCATGGTCGATGGTCGACGGTACGACGGTCGTGAGGACCGGTAAATGGGCCGGTAGACGGGCCGAGCCGTAACAAGTTATGCTATGTTAAAGATGCCATGAATGCCATATGAATGATGAAGCATGAAAAGTATTTTACTTTATGTATGGGCTTGTACCGGACCGAAGTATGGGTCCAAGGGATGGGCACCTTAAGAACGCCCCGGTTTTGGACTACCGTAGCTGTCCACGGTTCTGGCACTACCGGAGCTGTGCAACAGGGATGGGCACCTTAAGAACGCCTCGGTTCGGGGACTACCGACTATGCTGTCCTTACCCTAGTAGGTTGGGGCTCGCGACCTCGGACTTGCTAGGGATGCGCGCAATGATGTATGTATGTGGTACAAGCCGGGGACCCCAAATGATGTTATGATGATTATGTTTAAGCAATGAAAAGTATGTTTTAAAAGTTAAGCATCCTTATGTATATGCATTCCACTCATGCATCCATTCATGTTATGCATTATGCTATGTTGATAAGATTTTATGCTTACGTTTCATGTTAAGAGGTATGCATGAGAATGAATGAATTATGTCATGCTTAGAATGTTCACTATGTTTATGATTTATGCCATGAATTATGCCATGCTTAGAATGTTCACTATGTTTATGATTTATGCCATGAATTATGCCATGCTTAGAATGTTCACTATGTTTACGATATGCCATGAATTATGCCATGCTTAGAATGGTCACTATGTTTACGATATGCCATGAATTATGCCATGCTTAGAATGTTCACTATGTTTATGAATTGTGCCATGAGAATGAATGAATTATGCCATGCGTAGAATGTCTATGATGTTTATGTTTATGCCATGTATCATGCCATGCTTAGAAGGTTACTATGTTTATGTTCATGTCATGCTATGTATACGATAAGTGATGCAAGATGTTATGTTCTAAGTAGAGCACCAAGTATGTTAATGTTTTATGTGCTCATTATGAGATGATGAATGATGGATGGTTTTGTGAGTAGGAAAGAGTCTTACTAAGCCTGTGTGCTTATAGTCTTATTTCCTTATACCGTAGATCATTCAAGGGGATAATGAAGGAAGCAGCAGGAGGGCAAGAGCGCATGTGTGTAGTAGTGACTTGGCCCAGGAAACCATATGTTTACTGTTTATGCTAGAACTTCACCTTGGTACTTATATGTTTAAATAATAACTTATGGAACCTTATGATATGATGTTATGTATGACATGATATGATGCTTAAGTTCAAAGTTAATATGCTAAGGTTCCCATGTTATTAAGTTAAGAATGGTAAGTATAAGTTAAAGTTATTCCGCTGTCTTATGATGTCTACATGCCCTAAGCATGTTAACGTAACGCCGCTTATGAAAAAAAAAAAAAAGCGGGCGTTACACTCCCGCCGCATCACACGGATCAAATACCTAACCAGGTTAGACAGGCACCTCTCGGTAAACTCTCGACCCAGAGGCACACCCTGCGCCTCAACACTCCCAGTCGGACGCGTGGTGGCCCACACTCCTTGGTCTTTACCCGACCCGGTCCTCAACACTCGGATCTGCTGATCGGCGCTCAGGATACGAACTATCCCGTCCCTATGCCCCATAGGTCATCATATGCAAGGTATGGGCCTGAGGTTGGAGTACCACACGCCTTACTCATTTCTGACATACCTCGCGGCAAGACCGACAACCCAGTACTATCGTACTGCTTGAGCACCCCGCGCCTTGCCGCGCTGCTCCTTAGTACTTACATACGGGTTGACAGGTATCACACCTTTGTCTCGTCCATCACGGACAAGGGTTGTCAGTCCTCCCCGGATATATAAGCTCGACACTCTCCCTACCGCAGGTATGCACGCACGATCTCTCTAATTTGCTGCCTCATTTCAGTTCCATTATTGCGCCAACGGATACTGACTTGACCGTCGGAGTACCTGACCGGAGAAACCCCCAACGGGTTTACTAACGGTCGCTGTCTTGCATATCTAAGCCGGAGCGCCGCCAGACCGTTGCCACCTCCTACGCTCTTACCGAGGATAAGCCACCTGACCCTGGGGATTGCCACCTCGCTTCGCGACATGATCAAATTTGGAGGAGGGACACCAGCAGCCTGATCGGAAGCGAAGATTGAGGATCCCAATCGGGCTTGGGAGGCCTTTACTCCTGCAGCGGGCCAGGCGAAGTATCCGCATCCCACTAGACGCCATCATCACGACATGATAAGGGGAAAGCCCCGATTGGCAGGCCATCGGTTGCTCAGACACGTAGCCCCTTTGCAACTTGATCAGGGAAGATCCAGGTCCTCGACATCTCAGGCTTTTCACAATGCTCGAGAAAAGGACAAGGAGTAGACCATTTGGCAGAACAAGGTTCTAAAAGAAGGGTGTATGATTTAGAGCAAGCCAGCCCGAGTAACCTCTCACCCCCCCCCCCCCCCCCCCCCCCCCCGATATAGTAAAAAAGGATGTATTGTGCAACCTTCGCGCATCTAGTGAAAGTCCAAGCCTTTTCAAGGGCAGACTGGCAGCTTGCTCCGCGCCAATTATAAATAGGGAACCGCTCCCACTATCCCTCGGCTCTCGTCGGGAAGCCTCGGCTCAGGCTCTCAGCGGACGCGTGGCGACCCACGCTCCCTGAGATGTCCTTGACCGGGAAGCCTCGACTCAGGCTCTCAGCGTACGTGTGGCGACCCACGCTCCCTGAGAGGTCCTTGACCGCGAAGCCTCGGCTTAGGCTCTCAGTGGACGCGTGGCGGCCCACGCTTCCTGAGATGTCCTTGATCGGGAAGCCTCGGCTCAGGCTCTCAGCGAACGCGTGGCGGCCCACGCTCCCAGAGATGTCCTTGATCGGGAAGCCTCGACTAAGCCTCTCAGGGACCCGTGGCGACCCACGCTCCCTAAGAGGTCCTTGACCGGGAAGCCTCGGCTTAGGCTCTAAGCGGATGCGTGGCGGCCAACGCTCCCTGAGATGTCCTTGATCGGGAAGCCTCGGCTCAGGCTCTCAGCGGACGCGTGGCGGCCCACGCTCCCTGAGATGTCCTTGATCGGGAAGCCTCGGCTCAGGCTCTCAGCGGACGCGTGGCGCCCCACGCTTCCTAAGATGTCCTTGACCGGGAAGCCTCGGCACAGGCTCTCAGCGGATGCGTGGCGGCCCACGCTCCCTGAGACGTCCTTGATCGGGAAACCTCGGCTCGGGCTCTCAGCGGACGCGTGGAGGCCCACTGTCCCTGAGATGTTCTTGAGCGGGAAGCCTCGGCTCAGGCTCTTAGCGGATGCGTGGCGACCTACGGTCCCTGAGAGGTCCTTGACCGGGAAGCCTCGGCTCAGGCTCTCAGCGGATGCGTGGTGGCCCACATTCCCTGAGATGTCCTTGACCGGGAAGCCTCGGCTCAGGCTCTCAGTGGACGAGTGGCGGCCCATGCTCCCTGAGATGTGCTTGACTGGGAAGCCTTGGCTGAGGCTCTCAGCGGGCGCGTGGCGACCCACACTCCCTGAGATGTCTTTGACCGGGAAGCCTCGGTTCCGGCTCTCAGCGGGCGCGTGGTGATCCACGCTCCCTGAGGTGTCCTTGACCGGGATGCCTCGGCTCAGGCTCTCAGCGGACGCGTGGCGCCCCATGCTCCCTGAGATGTCCTTGACCGGGAAGCCTCGACACAGGCTCTCAGCGGACGCGTGGCGACCCACGCTCCCTGAGATGTCCTTGACCGGGAAGCCTCGGCTCAGGCTCTCAGCGGACGCGTGGCCATCCACGCTCCCTGAGGTTTCCTTGACCGGGAAGCTTCGGCTCAGGCTCTCAACGAACGCGTGGCGACCCACGCTCCCTGAGACGTCCTTGACCGTGAAGCCTCGGATCGGCTCTCAGCCGGACGCGTGGCGGCCCACGCACTTTGAGAGGTCCCCCGACCGGGAGGCCATATTCTCGCTCTGTAAGAGCTTTACCCTCGGATCGGCTCTCAGCCGGACGCATGGCGGCTCACGCTCCATGAGAGGTCCCCCGACCGAGAGGCTATATTCTTGCTCCGTGCGAGCCTTACCCTCGGATCGACTCTCGGTCGGACGCGTGGCAGCCCACGCTCCCTGAGAGGTCCCCCGACCGAGAGGCCATATTCTCGCTCCGTGAGAGCCTTACCCTCGGATCGGCTCTCCGCCGGACGCGTGGCGGCCCACGCTCCCTAAGAGGTCCCCCGACCGAGAGGCTATATTCTCGCTCCGTGCGAGCCTTACCCTCAGATCGGCTCTCAGCCGGACGCGTGGTGGCCCACGCTCCATGAGAGGTCCCCCGACCGAGAGGCCATATTCTCGCTCCGTGCGAGCCTTACCCTCGGATCGACTCTCAGCTGGATGTGTGGCGGCCCATGATCCCTGAGAGGTCCCCAGACCAAGAGGCTATATTCTCGCTCCGTGCGAGCCTTACCCTTGGATCGGCTCTCGGGCGGACGCATGGCGGGCCACGCTCGCTGAGAGGTCCCCGGACCGAGGGGCCATATTCTTGCTCCGTGCGAGCCATACCATCGGATCGGCTCTCAGCCGGATGTGTGGCGGCCCATGCTCCCTATGAGGTCCCCCGACCGAGAGGCTATATTCTCGCTCTGTGCGAGCCTTACCCTCGGATCGGCTCTTAGCCAGACGCGAGGCGGCCCACGCACCCTGAGTGGTCCCCCGACCGAGAGGCCATATTTTCGCTTCGTGCGAGCCTTACCCTCGGATCGGCTCTCGGCCGGATGCGTGGCGGACCACGCTCCCTGAGAGGTCCCCGACCGAGAGGCCATATTCTCACTCTGTGCAAACCTTACCCACGGATCGGCTCTCAGCCGGACGGGTTACGACCCACGATCCCTGAGATGTCCTTGACCGGGAAGCCTCGTCTCAGACGCTCAGCGGACGCATGGCGGCCCACGCTCCTTGAGATGTCCTTGACCGGGAAGCCTCGGCTCTGTTGGTGACGAGATGGCTAGAGAGGGGGGGGGTGAATATAGCCAATCACTTTTTCTTAGAGAAGTTCGCATGTTTCTACACTCGAAGTTGTTAGTAGCACAGCGGAAGTATGGAAGACAGAATGTGCAGAAACTAAAACAGAAAACTAACTACCAAGATTAGCAAGATCGCTAACAAGGAGATTTTACAAGGTTCAGGGATAACATGCCCCTACTCCTTGGCGTGCCCTTAAGGTGGGCGATCCCTTGATCGTCGGCAGATCAAGCCCCGGTTAACACCGGATAAATCAGCAACCTACTTCTTGGTGGAGAAACCTCTCCACAGTGTGTTTCAAACAAGGATATAGTTTAAGCAAAAAGAAACAACAAGAAGGATCTTACTCAAACACTTAGCAAGGACAAAAACACAGCAAGCTTCCCTGAGCTCCACCCAGTGGTGATCTCACGCAAGAACCCTTCTTCGTGTCTTCCCACTGTCGGACTCCAAGCTTCTTGTTTTCTCCTTCAAGCGCTCAAGTAATGGATGATTGCTTTTCGATCGCTTGCTCAGAATGATGGAAACTTCTTAAACACAGCAAACAGTTGTGGAGAACTTAAGGCGGCAAGAACTCAAAACACAAGCTGTAGAATTTTTTGAACTCTACTTCAACGAAGTTGTCTCCCGTTCCTTTTGTTTCTCCACTAAGCATCAAGTGACCTTATCTCCAGCAACCTCCAGCTGCCTCACTGCCAACGCCAGCTACACTGAACCCTTACTGAACTTCCTGAGCTCCCTCAGCCAAGCTTCAGTCAGCGACTTCAGTCCTGCAGCTCCAGCCGTTGCAACCTGAGATGAGAAATGGACAAACCTGCTCCAAGGAAAGCCTCCATTGACTTCTCCTTGAGTGTTTGAATCCTCCCCTGTCACCTGCAGCTTAATCAGACTGTTAGAGCAGTATATCACACAGTAAATCAAGTATCAGAGGCAAACATCAGCGAATCGGATACGGTCAGACGCAATCAGAGCGTCTGACAGTGCAATTTGAATTAAAGTGATCGGTCACCCGACCGATCAGAGCGACTCCTGATTGGTCACCAGACCGATCAGGCTAGGTCCAGACCGATCAGGCTCCGTCCTGATTGGTCCCCAACGCTCAATCAGAAATCGCGATTTCTTTGTGACTTCTCCTGGATCGATCACCGGACCAATCTCAGGTTGTGGATCGATCACCCGAACGATCCACCCCTTTCTTGGGCGATTTCTGAGCTTCGCAGTCCAGACCTCCTGATCGGTCATCAGACCGATCAGATCATGACCAGACCGATCAGGCTAGAGCCTGATCGATCATAGTGAGGAACCTGCGATGCTGGATCATTCTCCGGAACGATCTACACAGTGATCCTGATTGGTCTTCAGACCGATTAGGTTTAGATCAGCAAGAGAACTCAACCTCAACTGTTCGCTCCCTGATCAGTCACCCGACCGATCAGGAGCCATGCAGTAGGTGAAACACACACTCCCTGATCGGTCACCGGATCGATCAGGAGCAGTACAGTAGGTTCCCAACCTCACTGTGTGCTCCTTGATCGGTCACCAGACCGATCAGTCATTGCTGGATCGGTCACCAGACCGATCCACAACAGGGCAGCGTGCCAGCTTCCCTGACCGATCACCAGACCGATCCAGGGACGTAAATTTAGCCCTCCAAGCTAAGTTCTCTTCCACCTTAGCCCTCCAAGCCAAGGATTTTTTCACCTAACCCTCCAAGTTGGGAATTTGCACCTAACCCTCCAAGTTAGGACATTTCACCTAGCCCTCCAAGCTAGGACTTTTCACCTAGCCCTCCAAGCTAGGACTTTTCACCCAACTCTTCCGGATTAGGACTTTTCAAACCTAGCTCTCCAAGCTAGGACTTGACCCTCCAAGCCAGGACTTTTTCACCTAATTCTCCAGGATGGGAATTTGCACCTAACCCTCCAAGTTAGGACTTTTCACCTAGCCCTCCAAGCTAGGACTTTTCACCCAACCTTTCCGAATTAGGACTTTTCCAACACCTAGCCCTCCAAGCTAGGACTTTTCAACACCTAACCCTCTAGGTTAGGATTTTCCAGCACCTAGCCCTCCAGACTAGGATTTTTAACACCTAACCCTCCAGGTTAGGATTTTCCAACACCTAGCCCTCCAGACTAGGATTTTCCATACCATGCCTGATCCCCGATCAGGCCTTAATCATAATCAATAATCATTCACCTAAACTTAAATCGGTGTCAACACCAAAACAACAATCAGGGCTAGACTGCATCAACAATCTCCCCCTTTTTGTTGTTTGACAACCCGATCTAAGTCTAGGGATCTCAATCAATATTTTTCAACTTTAGAATCATAGGGGAATCCAGATCCTCCCCCTACAACATGATCATCCTAAACTTAACCAATCCACACTCTCCCCCTTTGTCGAACACCGAAAAGGGGCTAGAAGGGTTGTTAAGATTAAAACAAACTCCCCCTCAACCCTAGGGGTATCCCAAATCAACAAAGATGTGATAGGTTGTTGGATAACCATACGAACACATGTGAAAAAGATAGAGCAAGATATAGCAATCACATGCGTCATATGAACACGAATTATCAACTCGCAAAGCATGCCATAACATGTACATGTATCAGGTAGACATGGCATTACAAGCATGAACATGGCAGTGTAGCAAACATGCAGATCATAGTCATATAAACAGCATGACATCAACAATAGGCATACTATCATGAGATAAAAACATAATCATGGCAATATAGCACAATTTCAAATAGTAGTCATCATAGCATCAACAAGTAGAATAAAACATGCATCAGCATCATAAAGAGTAGGTCATAAAATACCCTAAGACATAACACGATGCAAGTCACAGGCATCGAAATCCAGAGACGTGTGGTACAAAGCCACACTAAGCAAGTCAAGGGCATACAACCCAAAAGTCAAACATGTCAAGTACACACATCATGAAAAGAGACAATAAACATCCAAGCTCAATGATCAGCTGGTGGGTCGTCATCGTGCATAAGGTCATCCATCGTCGCATCAGTAGGAGCACAGGACCCTGGTGCAGTACTCGATGAAGGTGCACCTCCTGGAAATGTGTGGCTGCGCCACTCATCATACCATGTCTGCTGGAGGGCACGGGTCCCAGAGACATCAGTCTCAATCGTTGTCAATCTGTGCTCAATAGAGCTGAACCGTGATCGGGTCTCCTCGCGGTAAGCCTCTCGCAATTGAAAATCCTGCTGGAAGGTCTGATCTAGCTCCGCGATCTGCCAGCGAAGATCAGTCTCCGGCTCGTCGTCATACTCGTCGTCAGCAGGAGGAGCATCGTGTGGTGCCTGAAAATGTGGTGCTCCGCCAGGCAGCTCACCAAGTCCGCGTCCATCCTTCCACACCAAGACCCCATCACGCTCACGAATGATAATACTAGACTTTGCAAAAGCTCGCCGACCCAAACGACAATCTTGCTTAACCATGGGCACGATCCTGCCCTTGGTGACATCAACACCAACTGACATAAGCCAATCAGTGATGATGTGACCAAAAGGCATATAAACCGTGCGACGGCTAGGCTCACGGTAGGATAGGATAGACTGAAAAATGCTCTCCATGATATCAAAGTCCATCCGGCAATGCATGTCGTAGAGCATGAGACAGTGGTAGGGTCGGATCTCGGCCAACGGCTTTGAAGTAATGGGCAAAATGCAATTTGTGATGATCTTGAAAAGGACATAATCAGCTGGAGCAAGGCGGACGGCTGCAAAAGTGGGAAAAACTGGACCCAATTCGTCAAGCCCGGCAGGGCGAGGATGACAAAAAAAGTGCTGATAGATAGAGTCAGGGGTAACATCTGCGAACGGTGCTAGCAGAGGATCAGGAAGTTCAGGATAGATCGAATAAAGATTCGGTGATCGTCAACCACCCAAGTACTCGGCTAAAATCTCATATGAAAAATCAAGGTTCATTTTTCCGACACGAGTAGTGAACTCGAAACCCCCTTGAGGACCTTGTTGTAGGTTATTGTAAAACTCCGAGACAAGGTCATAGTTGATGGTTCTTTCCAAAGAAAGAAGAAACCCCAGATTGTAACAAGTGACAATCTCCATAACAGAGGGGCAGTAGTCAGTTAGGAAAGGAGCATCAATGGATCGACATGGTAATAGTTTGAAGGTCCTTGCTTGAAAGGCCTGTTCACAGGCCGCATTCGGGAATCGGGAGTTAGAAGACGGCTGTGGCCTTCTGGAAGGGGCAGAGGAGGAAGGGGCTTTCCCCCTCGCGCTGTCCTCAGCAGCGTCCTTGCCCTTGGAAGACTTTCTATAGATTTGAATTGGTCATACACATGATTTAATCAAGGAAGTGATCACACGGCAAGGAATTGATCATATAAGGTAACACCCAATCAAAAAGTTAGACATTAAATCAAAAGGAAATTTGATCAAATGGTGAGAAAGGGGGTCACGGCCAAGATCATAGGATCACGGTACAACAGCAAGAACAAGAGCAAAACCAGAATATGATTAGCTTCCCAACACATAGTTCATGAGCTTTTTGAAAAGAAAAACGAAGCCAAACACTTACTTCGGTGCCATTGAAGAGATTCTTGAAGTTTTGAGGGGAAGAAAACGTGCGCAGGAAAAGACTCCCGGCGCAAGAACTGGTCGCAGGGTTGTTCCGCGAGAGAGAGACGTCACGGGACTCGGAAGATCTTCTCAGAGCCACCAGAGCACACTCGCAAGAGGAAGGGGAAGGCACTGAGGAGATTTCGCACGAAGCAAAGGATGCGCGAGTGGGAGGTTTTCGGCGCTAGGGTTCGACCGATAAGAGGTTTTCGCGAAGTTAAACGGTTGGTGGATCGGTCCACCAACCAGAATTTAATGCATCTGAACGGATCACCGTTCGATCTGATCGCACTCAGACCGATCAGGCTACAGCCTGATCGGACTGAGAGGATCCTGATCGGTCGGGTGACCGATCAGACGCGCTCCTGATCGGTCGGTTGACCGATCAGGACACGAACAGTAGGGTCTGGAGGAAAACTGCTGGGCTCCCTGATCGGTCTGTGGACCGATCACCATAGGGTGCCAGATCGGTCCAGGGACCGATCCAGGCTAGCTCAGTACACTTAGTCAAATTCCGGAAGATCACGGCTTGCCTCGCTGATCGGTCTGTGGACCGAACACCACAGGAAGAAGCCAGATCGGTCCAGGGACTGATCAGCCCTATGCCTGATCGGTCCGGTGACCGATCAGGGTTCCTGGTATTCCCTGATACGAACTGAAATGTTCAGTTCTAGAATTTCTGAAACTTTCCAACGAGATCTGATGAACTTTATCGAACTTGGACATGATTTTCTGACTAAAATTGATCCCTTAACAAGAATCAAAGGTCCTTATAGGTTCAACAATCACTTTGACCCATACAAATGGAGTCAAACTCAATCAACAATCAATCAAGCAAATTCAATCAAGTTTGAGTCAAATCCAATGTTCCAATCAAGTTTCCTTGATTGGAATGTCCAAGTATGATCAAGGAGCCATATACACATATGTTAAGCAATGGTTTTCCCCATACTTGGTCACCACCGTGATTATTATCTCGTCAACTTAATTTCTCAAGGGATGCATTGACATTTTGAGAAATTGAGTGGATCCTAACATCTCACCCCATATCTAGCAAACACAAACGTTTTGGTAAACCTTATAGTTTGTGTGAGATGTTCCCAAGGTTACCCAATTGTTCCCCAACAAATTGAAATAATCATAGAGGATTTGAATGCAATTCGAAAATCATGAAGCGCGACACATTCCCAATTCCCGTCTTAGGAAACTAAATTCATTTTCGGGAAGTGGTTTAGTGAAAATGTCAGCTAGGTTTGACTTGGACTCTACATGAGAGAGTATGATGTTCCCCCTAGCTACATGATCCCTAATGAAGTGGTGTCTTACTTCAATATGTTTTGTCCTAGAATGATGGACTGGATTCTTGGTTAAGTTAATTGTGCTAATGTTATCACATAACACTTGCACACCCTTGTAACTCAATCCATAGTCCTCTAAGCTATGAATCATCCACAACAATTGCGATACACTCTCTCCCATGACGATATATTCTGCCTCAGTAGTGGAAAGAGCAACACAATGTTGCTTCCGACTCGACCAACTTACTAAGGATGAACCTAAGAATTGGCAGCCCCCACTAGTACTTTTCTGGTCCAACTTACATCCAGCGTAGTCGGAATCCGTATAGCCAATCAAATCAAAAGATTC
>JAGFNQ010003743.1:0-65509 GCA_024364735.1 Boesenbergia rotunda | reverse complement strand
CCTCCTACATTTTCTGATTGGTCACTTGATTTTGGAACTTCTTCAAAGACCACATCAGCAGACTCTTCAACTAATCTAGACTTCTTATTGTAGACTCGGTAGGCTTTGATAACGAGGGAGTACCCGACTAGTATCCCTTCATCAGCCTTTGCCGTGAACTTTCCAAGATGGTCCTTGGTGTTTAGGATGAATACCTTACAACCAAACACCCTAAGGTGTTTAACCATAGGTGGTTTCCCAAACCAAAGTTCATGGGGAGTCTTTCCTAGAAACCTATGAATCAGGACTCTGTTTTGCACATAGCAAGCTGTATTTACAGCTTCGACCCATAAGTAACTCGGGTGTGAGTACTCATTGAGCATGCTTCGTGCAGCCTCTTGAAGTACACGGTTCTTCCTCTCTACAACACCATTTTGTTGTGGTGTTCTAGGAGTAGAGAACTCATGCTTATAACCTCTATCTTGACAAAATTTTAAAAACCTTTGATTTTGAAATTCACCTCCATGATCACTTCTAATTGTCTTAATGGTTGATGATTTTTCATTTTCAACTCTTCTACAAAAAGAAATGAAAGTATCTAAGGTTTGGTCCTTATATTTCAAAAAGTAGGTTCATGTATATCTAGTGAAATCATCAATAATCACAAAGCAATACCTACTTCCATTCAATGATATGATAGTACTACAATCAAATAGATCCATGTGAAGTAAATCTAAAGCATTGGAAGTACTCACAGTGCTTTTACCTTTATGTGCAGATTTTGTTTGCTTACCCATTTGACATGCATCACAAAGTCTATCTTTCTCATACTTGATGCTTGGTAAGCCTCGGACTAGTCCCTTGTTGGCCAACTTCCAGATGTTCTTCATGTTCACATGTGCTAACCTCCGGTGTCAAAGGGTGGACTCTTCTTCTTTTGACATGAGACACTTAGCAAAAGCATTAGTAGTACTTTTAAATGAAACTTGATAAATATTGTCTACTCTTGCTCCTACTAGTACCGTGTCCAAGGTGTCATTTTGTCTAACTAGACATTGACTTGGTTGGAAGTCAATTGTGTAACCCGTGTCACACAATTGACTCACACTTAGGAGATTAAATTTCATCCCCTTGACTAGAAGGATATTTGAGATTCTAAGACATTTGAATATTTGAATGTCTCCTATTCCTATGACCTTAAGACTACCATTATTACCAAATGATACATTACCTCTACTTTTCTTGTGAAGTGTGGTAAAGAATGATCTATCCCCGGTCATGTGTTTGGAGCATCTACTATCAACGAACCAAGTTGATAGGTGCTCCCCCTCAATCATAACCTACACAATTCAAAAAATAGAAGTTTTAGGTACCCAAACCTTGGGACCTAAAGCATCAACTAAACATGACTTAGGCACCCATGCCTTGACAACTTTCTTTTGAGTTTTGGGTGTCCTAGATTGTCTCATGTCAGTCCTAGACATGAGAGACACAAATGAGGGTTTTTTAGGGCGGTAACCAATATCGGCCCTATTGTAGATTGCCCTTTGGGCATTTAGAATCATATCTAGGGTCTTAGAGCTAGTTGAGAACTTCCCAAGAATATTCTTGAGCTTCTCAACCTCACTCTTCAAAGATTGGTTTGCCTCTACTAACAAGTTATCATGCAAGTCATTTACTTCCTCCACCTTAGAGGATTTCAAATTTTCAATTCCATGTTTCAATGATTTGATTTCATCTTCTAGCCATTCGACATGCAAATCATCAATGTTATCATCTCTAGAAGCCTTCAATTGATCAATTTCTACTTGCAATGCCTTAACCTTATTCTTGGACTTTTTAAGCATACTAGTTAAACATGCAATTGCCCTATAACACTTTTCAAGCTCGGGAGAAGTTACCTCTTCATCATCCGAAGATGATGAAGCCGCGTTTGAGGAGCTCGAAGAATCATCACTGTTCTCCTCTCCAAGAGCCATGAGTGCCACTTGCCTTGTGCTCTTCTCCTCCTTTTCTTCATCGGATGAGCTAGAGGATGACTCATCCCAAGAGGCCTTCAAGGCTTTCTTCTTCTTCTTGAATTTCTCTTCTTTTCGTTTGGATTTCTCCTCCTTCTTCTTAAGCTTTGGACATTCATTCTTGAAATGCCCTTTCCTACCACACTCAAAGTAAGATGCATTATTCTTATCAAGTTTGGATTCACTAGTGTTACCTCTACTTTTGAAACGTCGATCCCTTCGCATCATCCTCCTCACAAAATTGGCCATTTCGGATGAAGAGGAGCTGCTGCCATCTTCCTCGGAATTGGACTCGGATTCGGAAGAGGATGAAGATGATGAGACCTCATTCTCCTTCTTCTTCTCCTTCTTCTTCTTGTTGGTTCGGTCCCCTGCAACTAAGGCAATCCCCTTCTCCTTGGGGCCTTTGTTAGCCATTTCATGCAACTCCATCTCACAAAATAAATCATTTAATTTTACAATAGATAAATCCTTGGATACTTTGTAGGCATCCACTATAGATGACCACAAAGCATTCCTTGGAAATGCTTTCAAAACATATCTCACAAGGTCGCGGTTCTCGACCTTTTCATCAATTGAATGAAGCCCATTGAGGACTTCCTTGAAACGACTATGAAGCTCACTTTCCGACTCATTCTCCTTCATGGAGAGATTTTGATGTTGGTTGAGGAACAAATCCCTCTTTGCGATTCTAGAGTCCCAGGTGCCTTCGTGAAGCTCAATGAGTTTGTTCCACAGGTCCTTGGCACTTGTGAAAGGACCAACTTTGATGAGTTGATCTTTGTTCATGCCATATTGTAGAGTGACAACCGCCTTCGCGTCGGCTTCACTCTTTCGTGTTTGTTCGGTAGTCCACCGTGAAGACTCGAGTTCTTTGCCTTCGTCATCCTTAGGAGGAATGAATCCCTCCTTCACCATGAACCAAGTATGGATATCCATCTTCAAATAGTATTCCATCTTTGATCTCCAATACTGAAAGTCAGCGCCATCAAAGAATGGAGGTCGGGTGGTGGAGAAGCCTTCTCTCAAAGCCATCTTGTTGATAACTCATGGATGTTAAGCCGTAAACAGAGCCCCAAGCTCTGATACCACTTGTTGGAGACGAGATGACTAGAGAGGGGGGGGGTGAATATAGCCAATCACTTTTTCTTCGAGAAGTTAGCAAATTTCTGCACTCGAAGTTGTTAGTAGTACAACGGAAGTATGGAAGACAGAATGTGCAGAAACTAAAACAGAAAACTAACTACCAAGATTAGCAAGATCGTTAACAAGGAGATTTTACAAGGTTCGGGGATAACTTGCCCCTACTCCTTGGCGTGCCCTTAAGGTGGGCGATCCCTTGATCGTCGGCAGATCAAGCCCCGGTTAACACCGGATAAATCAGCAACCTCCTTCTCGGTGGAGAAACCTCTCCACAGTGTGTTTCAAACAAGGATATAGTTTAAGCACAAAGAAACAACAAGAAGGATCTTACTCAAACACTTAGCAAGGACAAAAACACAGCAAGCTTCCCTGAGCTCCACCCAGTGGCGATCTCACGCAAGAACCCTTCTTCGTGTCTTCCCACTGTCGGACTCCAAGCTTCTTGTTTTCTCCTTCAAGCGCTCAAGTAATGGATGATTGCTTTTCGATCGCTTGCTCAGAATGATGGAAACTACTCTAACACAACAAACAATTGTGGAGAACTTAAGGCGGCAAGCACTCAAAACACAAGCTGTAGAACTTTTTAACTCTGCTTCACCGAAGCTGTCTCCCGTTCCTTTTGTTTCTCCACTAAGCATCAAGTGACCTCATCTCCAGCAGCCTCCAGCTGCCTCACTGCCAACTCCAGCTACACTGAACCCTTACTGAACTTCCTAAGCTCCCTCAGCCAAGCTTCAGTCCTGCAGCTCCAGCCGTTGCAACCTGAGATGAGAAATGGACAAACCTGCTCCAAGGAAAGCCTCCATTGACTTCTCCTTGAGTGTTTGAATCCTCCCCTGTCACCTGCAGCTTAATCAGACTGTTAGAGCAGTATATCACACAGTAAATCAAGTATCAGAGGCAAACATCAGCGAATCGGATACGGTCAGACGCGATCAGAGCGTCTGACAGTGCAATTTGAATTAAAGTGATCGGTCACCCGACCGATCAGAGTGACTCCTGATCGGTCACCAGACCGATCAGGCTAGGTCCAGACCGATCAGGCTCCGTCCTGATCGGTCCCCAACGCTCAATCAGAAATCGCGATTTCTTTATGACTTCTCCTGGATCGATCACCGGACCGATCCCAGGTTGTGGATCGATCACCCAAACGATCCACCCCTTTCTTGGGCGATTTCTAAGCTTCGCAGTCCAAATCTCCTGATCGGTCATCAGACTGATCAGGCAGCCTCTTGATCGGTCACCAGATCGATCAGATTATGACCAGACCGATCAGGCTAGAGCCTGATCGATCATAGTGAGGAACCTGCGATGCTGGATCGTTCTCCGGAACGATCTGCACAGTGATCCTGATCGGTCTTCAGACCGATCAGGTTCAGATCAGCAAGGGAACTCAACCTCAACTGTTCGCTCCGTGATCAGTCACCCGACCGATCAGGAGCCAAGCAGTAGGTGAAACACACACTCCCTGATCGGTCACCAGATCGATCAGGAGCAGTACAGTAGGTTCTCATCCTCACTGTGTGCTCCCTGATCGGTCACCAGACCGATCAGTCGTTGCTGGATCGGTCACCAGACCGATCCACAACAGGGCAGCGTGCCAGCTTCCCTGATCGATCACCAGACCGATCCAGGGACGTAAACTTAGCCCTCCAAGCTAAGTTCTCTTCCACCTTAGCCCTCCAAGCCAAGGATTTTTCACCTAACCCTCCAAGTTGGGAATTTGCACCTAACCCTCCAAGTTAGGACTTTTCACCTAGCCCTCCAAGCTAGGACTTTTCACCTAGCCCTCCAAGCTAGGACTTTTCACCCAACTCTTCTGGATTAGGACTTTCCAAACCTAGCCCTCCAAGCTAGGACCTGACCCTCCAAGCCAGGACTTTTTCACCTAATTCTCCAGGATGGGAATTTGCACCTAACCCTCCAAGTTAGGACTTTTCACCTAGCCCTCCAAGCTAGGACTTTTCACCCAACCTTTCCGAATTAGGACTTTCCAACACCTAGCCCTCCAAGCTAGGACTTTTCAATACCTAACCCTCCAGGTTAGGATTTTCCAGCACCTAGCCCTCCAGACTAGGATTTTCAACACCTAACCCTCCAGGTTAGGATTTTCCAACACCTAGCCCTCCAGACTAGGATTTTCCATACCATGCCTGATCCCCGATCAGGACTTAATCATAATCAATAATCATCCACCTAAACTTAAATCGGTGTCAACACCAAAACAACAATCAGGGCCAGACTGCATCAACATGGTCGACACAAGGTAACAGGTTATACTGAATCGGATCTTTAAGAACTTATCTTTTATCTTTCTCGTAAATTGGCTAAGTCTCATGACCAGGTCAAGTCTCTCCGAGAGGAGGTAAAACTCCTTAAGGAAGAGACCAGCTCGAGTCCTTTGACTGAGAAAGTTCAGGTTGAAACCTTAACTCAAGTCCAAAGATTTGCGGAAGAGAATTTCTCTCTAAAAGCCCAAGTCAAAGAACTCAGAGCAAATTTGAAACAGTTTACCCTGGGTTCCAAGAATCTCGATCTGATTCTTGGAAAATAGAAATCTGTTCTGAATCGATCCGGAATTGGATTTAAAACAAATTTGCGATATAGGTCTTATTATTCCTAGCACCCAAGTTCAAGCATGGCTCCCTAAATCAAGCTTGATTAATCAAGCCGGACCAAATCAATATTAGGTCCCTAAGGTTCATATCCATTATTTAAGTAGACCAAATCAAGGATATGATCCAGGGGGAGTAAATGAAAAGATCATTCATGTGGTTAGGTAGCTTTGATTGAATACCTTGTTTGATGCGTGTTTATTTTGTTTTTATTTTATTTTTATCTTACTTAGGATTAACATTGGTTAGTTATGGACCAGATTTGAATGAAACTTGCACAACTTAGTATTAGGGTGGGGCGAGCTGATAGTACGTTAGGAAAGCCGTCTGGGGAGTCATGGTGAAGAAGACATCTTCTATTTGGTCTTCTTAGTCCAGTGGAACTAGCCGAAGCTACCTCGCCACATCCTCGACTAGTTAGACCAAGAATTCTGAATGAGGAATTTAAAGATATTATTTCTTTATGCGGCATTATCTAGGAAAAGGTTGTTGATCCAATAAGGCTAAGGCCAAAGAAGGTCTCTGTGTCTCGCCAAGACCTAGAAGCCAAATATTAAAATATATTTTTAAATTACAAATTCTTAAATCTGAATTTAACTCAAGTTTTAATCATATCTTAGATTCAACCTAACTTTAGGATAAAATTGAAATCATCTCACAAAACAAATAAGGTACCCTGTTTTGTCACTTAGAAATGGGTTCATGGTTAGGAATTAAAATAAATCAAACTCAACCAATTGAAGCAGCTAAACCAACTTGTCACTAAGTTGGTTAGCTCAAACTAAAATTAAGATTTATCTGTGCTTGCCAATTCTCTGTTTAACTTAATGTTTTTTCTATTTAATTCTTTTTCCAAAAATTTCTTTTTCAAAAATTCTGTTTAATTCTTTTTCCAATTTTTTTTTCAATCGGTTAAAATTACTTTTAACTCAAACATTGACAAAATTTTCACTTAGCCCCAAAACCCAACTCAGGTGCCTGAATCCTATTCAGGCGCCTGATCGCGAAATGAGGTGTTTGGCGCATGATTTCGCGCGCCTTCCCGAAACATGCCCCTAGCTTTTGAAAACCAGGGGCGGAATAACTGATCAGGGGGCCCTAGTCAATTCAGGCGCCTGGTATGCAGGCGCCCTAAACCCAACTCAGGCGCCCGAGTTCGTTCTATATAAACTTCCCCACGCGCGCCGAACAGAAACAACCAAGGCACCCTAATTCACTTCTTCTTCTCCCCTTTCTCTCGTTTTCTCTCTCGAACCCTTGCTAAAATGAAGCCAACAGCCTAGGATCTTCCTTCCTTACTTTCGACATGCCTTAAAGACGGTATATTCTAAATTCTCCTCTTAATTTCCATTTTTTTATTCTTACCATTACTATGTTTTTGTCAAAATTAGTATACGTCGCATAGCCCAGACTGGAGCTGCTACCCTGTCCAGTACAAACCCTAGATTCCCCTCCTTGTCTCTTCAAGATCTTTTTGAGCAAACCACCTATCTACCATTAGATTGTCACTATCCTCATAGGAATTTCTTTGAGACTTACTGCCCTATCACCATGGGCGTTATCCATCACTACCACTTAGACCAACTTGTTTACTGTACTAATTTTATAGATGTGACCCTATGTGCAGAATTTACATTAACCTGGACAAATTAGATGATACCCATTATTCTACTCGTGTCCAGCAGATTGATTTTATCATATCTCCTACACTATTTACCCAACATTTTGAATTACGTCCATCTGATTCTACTTTCTTATGTTATCCACCTAGGGATGGTCAGTTTGCTGATCCTACTTCCACATTACCCTAGATACCTTTTTTACTTATTTCTTTGAGGGTGAGAGAGACCCTATTTTTTCTTTCAGCTCTATGCAGCTTCAGCCCCAGCACTACGCTCTTTATCGAGTTCTTATTCGTTGTGTTCTACCTATTACCACTAGGGATATCGCTGTGATGAAGCTCTTTCACACTTTCTTGATGTATGCTTTTATTCATCATCTTGATATAGACATAGGACTTCTTATCTTTCATGCCATCACTTATGCGTCCAGCATCTCTACCCACAGGAGAGTGCGCACTCCATATTTCCACCTTCTGACTTCGATTTTTGCACACTTCGGATGCGATGTCCTTAGAGGTTAGATCACCCGGATGACCGAACGTAATGAAATAGGATTTAGGAACTTTTCCTTAGCTGGGTTAGAGGTTAATCATGATGGGGTTCTAGCCTGGAAGCAGGGTAGGGGAGCAAGACTAGCTGACAACGAGGAGGACGATCCACTTGCTGAGATCAAGGCCACATTAGAGGAGGATCCACCTCAGCAGGATCCACCGCCGCCTCCTCCACTCTCGACGGATCAGAGACTGACTCTACTCGAGACAGAGGTTCACCATCTTGGAACTGAGTCTCATTGTCTCAGGACTTAGATTCAGACTTTGCGAGAGGAGTTGGAGGCCCGATACATAGAGATGGCCGAGACGGCAACAGAGCGACATGCTGAGCTTATGTAGTTGCTTCAGTCTTGGCGCCCCGACCCTTCTTCCTAGACTTTGTTGTTTGATTGACCAGATCACTTGTATTAGTTTCACTATGGTTTGGTTGTTTGGTCTGACTGACTTGGATTAATCTTACTATAGCTTATATTTATTTCATGATTTCTTTCAGCCTATTTGGATTGCATTGAGCTTGGAATGTGCTTAGTAGAGTAGGTTTTCTTTTGTTTGCTTTTGATTTATCTTGTTAATTTTTGCTTTTAAAAGGATTTCAAATACTGTACTTAAGTTTTCAAAACTTTACTTTCAAAATTCGGTATATTTTTTCGAAACATAGTTTTATTTTGACTTTAAAACTACCCATTTCAAAACTAGGGTCTTTATTCAACACAGACTTAGCTTAGGCTCAACCCTAGTATGCATGATCCTATAGTTTTAGCAACCAGCATCTCACAAGCATATTAGGACTAACTTGATTGACAATCCAGACGGGGTTGAGATGCTTAGGATTGTTGCCCTAGACTTAAGATGCTTTAATTCAGTGCATTGAAACAAGTTGGAGACACTATAAATGCAATTCAAATTAATCAAGTCAAGTATTCTGGCTAACTTAGCTGATTATGAAATACACTTAACTTGACTGACCCAAGTGAAAACTTCTGCTTATTGTCGGCAGTCATCAATTAACTAACAGGTCAGACAGGTGCCTGAAAAGATTTTTTTTCTTTCTTTTTCTCCTTTTCCAAGTGAAAATATTTTATTTTTTTATGCTTGAACTCAAAATGAATGTGCCTAGGCTTGACCTAAACTTAATTTTTTTTTACGTTGTCTTGCTTAAACTTAATTGCTCTGATATACTTAGTTTTTATTACTGAGTTTTTTTTATGCTTTGATACACTTGTTATCCTTATATTACATAATTTTGATATATGACAAAGGGGGAGAGAAAGAAAGAGTTCAAAATGTGTTTTCAAAATTTCAAAGTGTGTTTTCAAATTTTCAAAAGTGTTTTTCAAAGTGATTAGGAAAGTTTTGATACCAAGAAGAAAAGTTCAAAGTGATTAGAAAATCTTTCAAAATATTTTTAAAGTGTTAGAAAATTTTTTATAAAGTGTTAGAAAATCTATTTACTAAATATTTTTCAAAAGGTTTCAAAAAGTACTGAAGATTTTTCGAAAGTGAGCTAAATTTTTTTTTTTAAAAGTATTTCAAAAAAAGCTTAAAGTATTTTTCGGCTTTTTCAAAAAGGCAACTTAGTCTCCGAACTATTTAAAACATATTTGAAAAAAGACTAAGTCTAGTTTTTGAAAAATATATTTGGTCAAGGGGGAGATAACTGGTTAATAAAATTTTATTTCCCTATTTAAACCTGTTGTTTTTTGTGCTTAACTTTGAACTAGGTTGCCATAATCAAAAAGGAGAAAATTGTTGGTGTCGGAAGTACCAGATCAAACCTTATTTTGATAAGTGGCAAATGGTTCAAGTTAAGCTGCTTTGTGTGTACTGATGTATTTGTGAAGCTTGTAGGAAAGTCCTAGGTAAGCTAGTCATGAAGTCTTGACCTACAGGGTTGAGCATGAAGTCCTGGTCAGGGGTCGGCCAACGAAGACTTGGTGAGTGAAGCCGAGAACAAAGTCTTGGTCCGGGGGACCGAGCGGGGATTGCGGATAGGAGTCGAGACGGGTCGAGGTTAAGCATCGTCGAGTTCCGAGTTCTCGGAGGCCGAGAAAAAGTCCAACCAGAGGAGACGATTGGCAAAAGGTAACTTCTCCTAAGAGGAGTAGGTGAGGACGTGTTCCCCGAGAGGGAACAGTAGGTGTTGGTTCGACCTAGGGTTTCAGGTGAAACCTAAAAGTCAGGACCAAGATTACACTAGTTGTAATCCATACATTCTTAAATTATCTTTATATTATTGTGTGGAACTAACCCTTGTTGTAGCTGAAAAGTTGGACCAGTTGGACTAGGGCCCCTAAATAGGACTCAGGCGCCTGGGAGCTGGCAGCGGGTGGCTGAGATAGCACAACGGTCAAGCTTACGTGGCGAGTACTGAGTGGAGGAGCCATGCCGGTAGTCAGATGCTTGAAAGGGATTAGGGTGCAAGAGCCAGGATAGAAGTTTGACTGCACAGCGGATAGAATTGTCGCCCGAGATGCTGCGACTAGGGCGCCTGAAAGGCCTTTCAGGCACCTGGGAGACTGCTATATAAAGGGGTCGAGATCAGCACCCCAGAACATCAACTGACACTCTACGATCATTTTGTTCTTCTGTGTGCTGTGCGATCAAAGCCTCGATGACGTCGGAACGCCGTTTGACTCTCCGAGCAAAGAATTTTAACTCATTCAAGGAGTCGATATATTTTATATTTTATTGCACATTGAAATCTTGTAATTTGTAAATTCATTTCAACTATTAGTGATTACCCAACGCAAACGATCAAGGATCATGGGCCTTGCAGTAGGAGCCGGTCTAGACTCCGAAGCAAGTAAAACTGACTAGTGTTAGCGTGTTGTGTTTTGATTTCCGCTGCATACTCGATTGATTTAAAAATTCCGAAAAATCTTTTAAGCGATATTCACCCCCCCTCTATAGCTCTATCTCGATCCTACAAAAGTTTAGTCAATTGATGTCGATGTCTTCAAATGAATCCTCTAAGTTCCAAAGGTGGATGGATCACTTCGACGACTCTTGGAACAATGACTCTAGAGTTCCCTATGGTAGGGAACTCCCACCTCCAGGGAAGGGGCAGAACCCCAAATCTCAAGCCTTCCAAATATGTTAGATTGTCGAGGCACTGCCAAAATGACGTTTTGGGCCTTGACTAGGTTTTAACAGGTTCGCATTGAACAATACTTATAGATCATGAAATTATCTTTAATTTGATAGGTCGTTGGCCTTGTGACTCAATTGAAACCACAAGTTATGTCCGTTCAAAGTTTGGTCTGCTGTTTGGGTCGCCTCAGGACACAATGGCATGGTCGTGCCTATAGGCTTGACCTGACTGTGTCAGAATCTGTATTGTTGGACACGGTTGTGCTAGGGGACATGACAGTGCTAGGGGTAGGAGGAGGTTGTTGATAGGAGTAGCATGACGGGTTTCCTAAGCGAATACCTGGTCGTTCATGAGAGACCTCTCAATGTCTACGGATTAAAAATTTAATCCAAATGGAGACCTATCTCCCAAACGACCGTCTCGTCATCGTACTAATTGGTTCGAGTTACAACTTAGCCAAACTTGATAGTTAAGCCTTGTAACTCGCCTAACCAATTGATCGTAGAAAAGACAACGAGCGGATTGCCAGTTTTTATATTTATTATCGGGGTCCATGACATAATTAATTATCAACATTAATTAACAAATAATTAAACACATGATAATTAATTATACACCACATAAAATGATAAGAATATCAAAGGAGCCAAGGAAGAGTTTATACCTCCCGTTACCTCGCGATCTTCTATCATATGATCCTCCCCTCTTAGACGTCGTGTGGGTGATGATCTACCAAGAACCTGAGTCACCAAGGCATCTTCTCCCAATCCCTAGCTTGGCTGAAACCCTAGGGATGTCTCCACCAAAGCCGCCGGAACCCTAGCTCCAAGGATGAGTTGCTTCGGCCACCGAAAGGTTGGAGGAAGAAGATGAAGGTGAGGATGAAGAGAAACGATCTTCTTCTCCACACCAAAAACCAGCCGAAACCCTAGCTCTTCCCCTAGCTCACCGCCGGCCAACCACAAGGAGGTGGTTGCCGCCAACCACCTTAGAAGAGATCCCCTTGTTCTTCTTCACCTTGCGCTGCCGATCATCCAAGGAGATGAGTCGCCGCTGGCAACCTAAGAAGAAGACTCCCTCCCCTTTCTTTACCTTGCGCCGCCACCCACCCAAAGAGATGGATTGCCGCCGACCCACCTTGGAAGAGAATTACTCCTTCTTCTTCCCTTGCGCCGCCGACCAAGCAAGGAAGATCCTCACATGTAGCTGCCGCCGACCACCTTGGAATAAGAAACTCTCTCCTTCTTCTTGCTTGTAACTGTCGTAGGCCTCCTTGGAAGAAGAACCCTTCTTCTTCACCTTTTGCCGTCGGCCAAGCAAGGAGTGTGGTTGCCGCTGGTTCTCCCTCACAAGCTCGCTCCGCCCAAGGAAGATGAAGGTGAAGCCCTTCTCGCTTTCTTGCCCGAGCCCTAGAAGGAGAGAAGAGATGAGAGGAGAAGAGAAGAAGGCTTTCTCCTCCTTCTTCACCGCCGGCAACCAAAACCCTAGGAGAGAGAGATGGAGAGGAGAGGAGAGGAATAGGTTAATTGGATGATTAATTCACCTTGGTTTCATGATACCATGGGATATTTATACGGCTACAATAGAGACCATGAGGAGGAGTTAGGTCTTGGCCTGCTAATGGATCCAAACCTGATCCATTAATGAAGAACCATTCCACTAAATGCCCTTCATTAAATCACCTCACCAATCCCCATATTTACATATGAGTTCCACCTATTATGAGTATAATTTCTCTCCGTATTTAAGATATCGCATGCCCATTGATTAATTTAAATTACTGATAATTTTAATTAATCAACATCTAACTCCTTGACTAGTACCACTCATCCTTATCATCATGTTGGACCAAGTCCACTTGCAAGATTTAACATGATGAACCTTATGAGATTTAACATGATGAACCTTATGAGCTCATCAAGGGGACATCATCATCCCGACTCACCAGGACACGGATTCCGTCTATAATCAACAGCACACACTGTAAATAATATTATTTTCTAACTTACTGGGCCTATCGATTTAGCAAAATAAATCTTGTCCATTGGTAAATTAAATAAATAACTACTAAGTACATATGCCCGTTATTATATTGGGATTTAGAGCATGTACTTTCATAATAATCCGAGGTTCTATCCAATTATAAAGTCAGTACAAATTGGATGACCTCTATATTGGTCATGCTCAATACATACAAAGTGCACTAGTGTAATTTTATGGTTAAGATAAACCACACCAAATTACACTACAACCATCCCGATGGTTTGTCCAACTCCATCTCGGTTGTGAGCCTCTACTTATACTCTGCAAGGGACTGATAACATAAACTTCTGTGTGTCACCACACACCATGTTATCTATAATGCAAAGTATTAGACAATTATGCATATACTAATATAAATATGCAACAGTGATCTTATGATTCTCTTTCAAAATATAGATGTCTATATAAAAAGCAAGGCTTTTAGTATACATCCTAACAATCTCCCACTTATACTAAAAGACTCTGCTGTTCTCATAATATCATACATCTGACTCCCTTTCCTCCACATGTCTAAAAGCTCTTGCTATCAAGGCCTTAGTGAAAAAGATCTCCCAGGTTGTTCTCTGATGTAATCTAAGCGACAGCAATCTTTTCCTCCTTTGGGTGGTACTTGCGTTCTATGTGTTACTCATCTTATGGGCTCGTGGTTCCTTAGAGTTTACAATTGCACCACTGTTATCACACAAAATGTGATAGCTCTGAGCAAACCAGGAATCACATCCAAGTTCATATTGAGGTTCCTGAACCATACAGCTTTCTTGCCCTCCTTAGAGGCTGCCATGTACTCAGTTTCCACGGTGGAGTTTGCAATGCAACTGCTGTGCGACACTCCTCCAAACTATAGTTCCACCTCCTAAAGTAAACACAAAACCCCGAGGAATACTTATTTTGTCCCTATCGATTGGAAATCTGAATCTGTATAACCCACAGAAAGTAATTGGTCTGCCCGGTAAACCAGCATATAATCCTTAGTCCTTCTCAGGCACTAATATATGCTTTACTGCATTCCAATTTTCCTGACCTGGGTTACTCTGATATCTGCTGACCATGTCCACGGCAAAGTAGATATCCAGTCTCGTTTATAGCATACATGAGACTTCCTACGACCCCACCTTCATCTCCTCTATCTCTTTTAATGTTTTAGGGCACATCTCCTTAGATAGAGGTACTCTATGCCTGAAAGGTACAAAACCTTTCTAGGATTTTTCCATGCTAAAACGAGCTAGAACAGTGTCTCTGTATGAAGCTTGGGATAAACACAACATCCTTTTCTGGCGATCCCTTAGAACTTTGATCCCAAGGATGTGTCCCGCTTTTTCCAAATCCTTTATATTAAACTGTTTGGAAAAACATACCCTTACGTCTGATAATATTTTGTCATTGTTGCCAATGAACAAAATATTACCTACGTATAGTACAAGAATACTACTATGTTTCCGTCACATTTCTTATATACATAAATCTTATCCATTCTTTGAACAAATCCATATGACTGGATTATCTCATCAAAGCGGATATTCCTCATCATAGGTTCAAGGATCCGATTCATATTTACCAGGGACCAAGTCCAACGACTCTCCCAAGAACATGAATCTTTCAGAT
The DNA here is from genome assembly GCA_024364735.1 of Boesenbergia rotunda. Taxonomy (NCBI): domain Eukaryota; kingdom Viridiplantae; phylum Streptophyta; class Magnoliopsida; order Zingiberales; family Zingiberaceae; genus Boesenbergia; species Boesenbergia rotunda. The sequence continues at coordinate 50,845 of JAGFNQ010003743.1, read as the reverse complement.
TGTCTAACAATCCTCCCACTACGACGAGGTACCACCTGTGTATCTTCTGTGGCACGCGGTGTAATGACTTATGGTATATCCTCTTGTACAGTTGGTACTAAGGTCAGAATGTCCCCTCTTAATTCCTCAAGAATAATTTTACTTATGGGCTTGTGGTTCATCACATAGTCTTTCTCTAAGAATCGGGTATTCATGCTAATGATTACCCTCTGATCCTTAAGACTATAGAACCACTTTTCATTCCTCTAGGATAGCTTACGAACAAGCTCACTGTTATACGAGATTCCAACTTATCAGTATCTCTCTTTAGCACATGTGCTGGACTTTCCTATATCTGAATATGTCTTAGACTAGGCTTTCGCCTAGTCCACACTTCTTGGGAGTAGAGGATACTGACCTAGATTGTATCAAGCATGTACACTACCGTTTCCAGAGCATATCACCAGAACGAATCCGGCAATTCGGAGTAACTCATCATCGTCCTAACCATCACCATAAGAGTCCTATTTCTTCTCTCTGCTACACCATTCTATTGGGGCATACCAGGTGCAGATAATTAGGATTGAATCCTAACCTCTGATAAGTAAATCCTAAACTCTCCCAAGAGGTACTTGCCACCACAATCCAATCATAGTGACATGATACTTTTACCTTGATGTTTCTCTATATCCGCCTTGAATTCTTTGATCTCATCAAAGTATTCAGACTTATGGGGCATCAAGTAAATGTACATGTACATTGAATAATCGTCTATAAAATAGACGAAGTATTCAAGGCTACCTCTATATTGGATAAAAATAGGACAACACAAATCAGAATGAACCAATTCTAACACCTCTTTGGCCCTATACCCCGGGCCTTGAAAGGCCTCTTGGTCATCTTACCTTTCAAGCAAGATTCAAAAGGTCGAGAAGTTTTCCATCACCAATGAACCCAAGGGCCCATCAACCTTTGAATCCTACTAAGGTTAATCTTGACAAAGCCTTAGATGTCAAAGGTATGTTTGGTTCATCTTAGAAGGTACCTTTCTCTTACTTTGGTTAGATGATGAGCTATTAACTTCTAACTACATCATGGGAGATTGTGGTTCTTAAATGTACCAATTGCCTATCAATGTACTTTACCATATAATCTTTCTATTCCACTTGTATAACAAAAAAGCAATAGAATATTCATTATTTCAGAAACTGAACCAAGGTTCTTTCTAAAAAATTAGGTACATAAAAGTAATCTTCTTAAAATCAAAACTTTATTTTCCTATCTAAAGACAAATAAATAACTCCCACTGCAATAGTCGCCACCTCCGTAGCAAATCCCATGTACACGGTAATCTCCTCCTCATTTAGTCGTTGGGTTTCCTAAAACCCATGCAAAGAAATGCAGACATGATTAGTGACATCCGTATCTACACATCAGGTACCGGTAGATAACACCGCTAAATATATTACAATGACAAAAGAAAAAGATATACTTGAATTATTCGTTTGACGGCGGGGACAATCCACCTTCCAATGTCCAGACTGCTTGCATGTGAAGCACTTGCCTTTCGGCTTCTTAACACCACCCTGAGGTCCCTGTAATCCAGTCACTTTCTTTGCTCCAGCTTGTTTCTTCTTTTTCTTGCCTTTCGGTTTAGAAATAGAAACCTTTTGAGCAATGCAAGTATGTGAACTCTGAGGAGAAAACCCTTCTGCCGCCTGGAGTTCTGTCAGAAGTTCCACCCACAAATATGTACGTTTGCCCATATTGTAGCTTAGGTGAAACTTCTCAAAACTCTTTGGTAGAGATTGGAGAATGAGATCGACCTGGATTTCCGCATCAATTTTTGCTCCAAGGATTTCCATCTCTTTCAGCCACGCCATCATTTTGAGAACATGTTCCCTCAGGGGCTTACCCTCAATCATGGTGGTCGTCGTCAAGTTTCTCATGACCTCTTGCCTAGCGGCCCGATTATGATGTCTGAAGAGTTCGTCGAGATTGGATGCTTTATCACTGGTAATGGAAGAAGCTTGATGTTGATGATTCTACGCCATCTCGTCTGCTTCTAACCACTGCCTAAAATATTCCATCTCCTCTTCATCATTAATCATGCTGGGCTTTTTAGCACAAAACTCGATAAACTCACAATTGGATTCCTCGACAATTGAGACAAAGTTCAGGTTTAATTCCCAATCTTTATTATTAGGGGCATTAAGTTGGTTTTCTCTTAGAATTAAATCAAGTGGGTCTAGATTCATTTTAAAAACAACTGAGAATCACAACAATCACACAGTTTAGATTTCAATAAATATTGATTCCTCAAAATAATAAATTTGAAATCAACCAACACCTCAAAACACCGAGAATTTCACATGTCACGATGGTGTGGACATATACTAATTCTATATTTGTAAGAGGAGGTTTTACCCATTAATTTTATTATCTTGTCAACCTAATTTTTTGACAAATAAAATTAATAGTTGGTCCTCTTCGGCCCTACAAATAATAGCAGTGACTCCGATGGGGAGGATACTATTATTTGTATCTAAGTGTTTACCATTATAAGATACTAAGAAAATTATCTCAGATTATGTGTCGTCCGATGGGGAAAATCACATGCTCATCAATAATCTTCTATAATTATGTCTGACCCAGTGATCCGCAGAGCAAGACCATCCGATGGGGAGGAAGGCACTCAAAGCCAACGCGCATACTTGTTCGCATCACTTGTCAAATTAGTAATGGAGGCCTCGGGACCCTTAGGGTCCCTCTCCCACTTAGTTATTTATAATGAGGAATTTTCATGCACACACACGACAAACACATAAACCAAAATAATAAACAAGAAAAATCCTAGATTTTTCCAACTATCATGACTTTGGTCTCCAATGCGCCTCCAGTCGTGTCGCCACTTCGTCCGCTCCTCCCTACACCATGTGCAAGCCACCATTGAAGGGATCTCCGAGCCGAGATGATAAGCTATTTATTTACATTCATCGATCCTATACTCTACAAAGGAGTGTACATAAAATCTAGATCGAAAGTAAATAAAAGCTCGGCTAAACATGTGTCATATTTAATTACAAAAATTAAATACCTATTTAGCCTCGTCAACCCCGAGGATTCAAATAAATTACAACCATGCACAACCAATCACATATACAAAATATTTAAGACATAATAGTTGGAATCTCGTGCTTGCAACAAAGAGTTAGCCTACGCACATCTTACTATTATCCGGCAAAAATAAAATACATGATAATGTGCAAAAAGTAACCGAATCCTAAACGCACAAAATCGGAAACCTCAGCTCTAATACCAATTGATAGGAATAGCTTGGAGGGTTTCCTAAGCGAATACCTGGTCGTCCATGAGAGACCTCTCCATGTCTATGGATTAAAAATTTAATCCGAATGGAGACCTATCTCCTAAACGACTGTCTCATCATCGCACTAATTGGTTCGAGTTACAACTTAGCCAAACTTGATAGTTAAGCCTTGTAACTTGCCTAACCAATTGATCACGGAAAAGATGACGAGCGGATCACCAGTTTTTGTGTTTATTATCGGGGTCCATGACATAATTAATTATCAACATTAATTAACAAATAATTAAACACATGATAATTAATTATACACCACATAAAATGATAAGAATATCAAAGGAGCCAAGGAAGAGTTTATACCTTCCCGTTACCTCGCGATCTATTGTATGACCCTCCCCTCTTGGACGTCGTGTGGGCGACGATCTACCAAGAACCTGAGCCACCAAGGCGTCTTCTCCCAATCCCTAGCTTGGCCAAAGCCCTAGGGATGTCTCCACCAATGCCACCGGAACCCTAGCTCCAAGGATGAGTTGCTCCAGCCACCGAAAGGTTGGAGGAAGAAGATGAAGGTGAGGATGAAGAGAAACGATCTTCTTCTCCATACCAAAAACCAGCCGAAACCCTAGTTCTTCCCATCACTCACCGTCGGCCAACCACAAGGAGGTGGTTGCCGCCGACCACCTTGGAAGAGATCCTCTTGTTCTTCTTCACCTTGCGCCACCGATCATCCAAGGAGATGAGTCACCGCCGGCAACCTAAGAAGAAGACTCCCTCCCCTTTCTTCACCTTGCGCCGCCGCCCACCCGAAGAGATGGATCGCCGCCGGCCCACCTTGGAAGAGAATTACTCCTTCTTCTTCCCTTGCGTCGCCGACCAAGCAAGGAAGATCCTCACATGTAGCTGCCGCCGACCACCTTGGAATAAGAAACTCTCTCCTTCTTCTTGCTTGTACTCGCCGCCAGCCTCCTTGGAAGAAGAAGAACCCTTCTTCTTCACCTTTCACCGCCGGCTAAGCAAGGAGTGTGGTTGCCGCCGGTTCTCCCTCACAAGCTCGCTTCGGCCAAGGAAGATGAAGGTGAAGCCCTTCTCGCTTTCATGCTTGAGCCCTAGAAGGAGAGAAGAGATGAGAGAAGAGAAGAAGGCTTTCTCCTCCTTCTTCACCGTCGGCAACCTAAACCCTAGGAGAGAGAGATGGAGAGGAGAGGAGAGGAATAGTTTAATTGGATGATTAATTCACCTTGGTTTCATGATGCCACGGGATATTTATACAGCTACAATAGGGACCATGAGGAGGAGTTGGGTCTTGGTCTGCTAATGAATCCAAACCCGATCCATTAATGAAGAACCATTCCACTAAAGGTCCTTCATTGAATCACCTCACCAACCCCCATATTTACATATGGGCTCTACCTATTATGAGTATAATTTCTCCCTGTGTTTAAGATATCACATGCCCATTGATTAATTTAAATTACTGACAATTTTAATTAATCAACATCTAACTCCTTAACTAGTACCACTCATCTTTATCATCATGTTGGACCAAGTCCACTTGCAAGATTTAACATGATGAACCTTATGAGCTCATCAAGGGGACATCATCATCCCGACTCACCAGGACACGGATTCCGTCTATAATCAACGACACACACTATAAATAATATTATTTTCCAACTTACCGGTCCTATTGATATAGCAGAATAAATCTGACCCATTGGTAAATCAAAGAAATAACTACTAAGTACATGTGCCCGTTATTATATGGGATTCAGAGCATGTACTTCCATAATAATTCGAGGTTCGATCTAATTATAAAGTCAGTACAAATTGGATGACCTCTATATTGGTCCTGCTCAATACACACAAAGTGCACTAGTGTAATTATATGGTCAAGATAAACCACATCAAATTATACTACAACTATCCCGATGGTTTGTCAAACTCCATCTCGGTTGTGAGCCTCTACTTATACTCTGCAAGGGACTGATAACATGATCTTCTGTATGTCACCACACACCATGTTATCTATAATGTAAAATATTAGACAATTATGCATATACTAATATACATATGCAACAGTGATCTTGTGATTCTCTTTCAAAATGTAGATGTCTATACAAAAAGCAAGACTTTTAGTGTACATCCTAACAGTTGTGTCAAAGGTTGTAGATTCTGTTTTTGCTCCGTTTCATATTTAATTTTGTTTGGAGGAATATACCTATGTCATAGGACATGGCCAAAGCATGTTCCTTGTTGCCGACTCATATTGCAAGGCTTTTTAACTTTGTTTTTGCTCCTAATTTATATCCTATCAACAAAAACATACAAAGAGGAATTCTCTTCCAAATGAAAAGAGTAAAAATAATAAAAGAAAAATGCAAGTATGAAAAATATGCTCATGAAATAACACAGAATATATGCAAACAATACTAAAAACTATGTATGAAATGCACTCATCAAATACTCTCAAACTTAAACATTTTTTGTTCTCAATCAAAACCTGCAATCTAGACCTATTTGTGAGTGATGCATCATAATCCCTAACAAAATTAGTCTAGTCCTATCATATAATTTCACTAATAAGCAAAGAAAACTAAATCATCTTAAGGTGTCCTAATTGGATTTTCTTCGTGGTCAGTCCAAAAAGTGGATTAACTCTTTTTAGTTTTCAACCTCCAATCTTAGTCAAATTGTCTTCTAACTACTTTCCTGATACTTTCGACGATAGACACATATGTGTCACACGCAAGGTTCGTTCCCCTCAAAGTTTTTTACACTGTCTACATAAGGTCTCAAAAGGGTACTCGATATCAAGAGAAATATGATAGGTATTTCCTCTATAATCTAACTCAATCTCAAAGGGATACCTTATTAGTTTTCACTTATGACAACTATTTTTTAATCTCATATTCTCTTTTCTCACTTATTATTTTTTTTTTTGTAATGTGCAATGCTTTCTTTTATCAACACCAGCTTCTTCTCTCTTCTTTTTTTGGGATTTTGATTTTACCCAATGAGTTCTGTGATCCGAGTTTTCTAATAACCAAAATACAATGGTGCCTAGGAAATAAGAATACTAATCCAGTTTTATGAATTATGACTATTTTCAAATATATCAACTATAATATGATAAAAGATCCTAAACAACTAGGCCAATACCAAAACTCTTATGACAAAAATAATGCTCAAGTCATGGTACTATTGATAGAAGAAAATATATCACTAAGCATACTAACGATTTACATAAGAACATAAAGTCTATCATTCTAATATCATGCTATAAGAAATAAACAAGTAATGCATGATCAAAATGACATGTAAGCATAATTAAAATGGAAACATTATTATGCAAAAAGAAACATCACAAAAACTAACAAATCTAAACTAAAAACTATGCTAACAAAACATCCTAACTAACTAGAAGTTTTTGAAGTTATTTGATGGAAGTTGACACGTAAGATTCCAAGTGACTAGAAGTACTTTTAGGCGACTAGTGATGAGATAGAACTTGCTGAACGAGCAAGAGATAATTGCTGAGGTAGGGGTGACTAGAAAGAATTCCAGCCTCCCAGATTAGCTATATAAATAGGGGTCGATGGAGACCCCTCAAAATATCAATTGATCAATTATTTGATCAATCGTCTACGTTCTAAAAGTTCTTTATTCATCTAAGTCATTAATAAGCAGCTTCACTTTAGTTTTCATATCTTTTTTAGTCTCCTAGTTTTTATTTCCTTTAATATTTGTATTTGATTAATGCATTTATTTTTGGATACTTTATGCATCAAATACTTATATAAGTGATTTCTCCACTTTGAAAGGCATCTAACAAGGAAAAGATTTAGTAGAATTTCGAGGATTGATCTACCTAATAGATTACAAGGCCATCGCATAGCATCCTTGGGGTTGTGAATCATGTTAAATTCATGTGTCACTGTGATTGTGTATTCACTTATGTTTTAACTGCATTACTCTATTATTTTAAACTACTATGTTTTTTTTTCAAACTTCTATTCACCTTCCCTATAGTGGTACTTTGATCCTACACTTTTTAAGTTAATTAATCTAAGTAAAATATTATTATTAATATGTCCTAGGCTACCATACCCTAAGTCAGAGGACTCAAGCAAGTATGTAGAAGAGTTATTTATTTTAGGCTTACATGGCTATTATACTGAGTTTAAACAACTCATCACATGCATAACCCTTTTCTATAAACATCCATTATATGAAAATGAAAAATTATTAGTACAATCAACTTATGGTCAAGCTCAAGTTGAGTATCAATGTTTTATGAATATGTTTGATTTTGAATGAAACATTAAGTAAGTCAAGGGTAACTAAATACATAACATTAATCAATATATTTGAAGGTTGAGCAAAATATCAAGTAAAATGGAGATTGCTGGAGGGGAAAATTGTTGGAGGGTGAGATTGTTGGTGCATTGACCTTGGGTCAAGATTGACCAAGATTGATTTGAGTTGATATTAATGGTTGAGTGAAAAGTCAAGTGGTTAAAGTTGATTGGATAGTTGACAGTGGAAAAGTCCAAGTGAGTCATAGTTGATTAGACACTTAGTGATTAGAAATCTAATAAAGACTTAGCAAGGGTGAAATTCAAGTGGGTTATAGTTGATTGGACACTTGATATTAATAAAAGTCTTAATAGTCACAGATAGAGACAATCCATATAATGGTTATCCTGGGTTCTAGCCCAACCTTGCTTAAGATACATAATTGTACTTCTTTAATAGTATAATTAAATAAATACATTCACTTATATAATTTTTTACTAGCTCACAAAAGTCCATCCCTTCCACGCCCAAAGTCCAACCCACCTCTAATTCCTAGATCCATCTTTGATCATGGAGGACTAAATGTTAAGCAAGTAGATAAAGTCATAACAAGTCATGGAGGATCAGATATTATGCATATGAAAGTGAAATCTTGACAGGTTATAGAGGACCAAATGTTAGGCACGAAAAGTGTAGTCCTGACAAGTCATGGAGGATTGGATGCTAAGTACGAGAAGTGAATTCCTGATAGGTTATCAGATATTAGGAATGAGATGGGAAATTAAAACAGGTCAAGGAGAACTGGATGTTTGGAAATAGTGAAGTCCCAGCACGTCAAGGTTAATCGGAGGCCAAGCCATAGTAAAGTACTGATAGATTAAGGTTGATCGAATGTCATAATGGTGAAGTCTCAATAGGTTAAGGTTGACCAAATTTTAAGCAATAGTGAAGTTGTCATGGTTGATTAGATGCTAAGTAATAGTTAAGTCTTAACAAGTCAAGGTTAACTTGATGCTAGGCAAAAAAAAAAATCCTGATAGGTTAAGTTTGACTGGATGCTAGCCAAAAAAGTCTTAGTAGGTTGAAATCAACTAGATATAATGCAAAGTTAGAGTTTAACCTTGGTAAGACTGAAACAAAGGTATCAGTTATTTGCTATAGAAATATCAATCAATTAATTAGCCAAAAACATCGAATTTAAGGTTCAAGGAGGTTTAAGAGGGTTTATGGTGTGATCAATCCATTGGTGGGTACAAGCAATCGACTGTTGCATTAGTTAAGTGGTGTTGCACTGAATTGATGTCACTGTTGGAGCGAATAAAAAGTTTTTGAATTAATTTAAAAACTTGATTGATCATCATCAATCGATTGATAGATATCATCAATCGACTTATGTTGAGCTTGATGGAGTTGTTGGATTGATAGAGTAGGACAACGTTTGGATCTTGACCAGAGAAATTGATTAATGGGAGCTTACACTTACAATCAACTATTAGGTGGTCTTCAACCCTAACCTGAAACTTATAAATTCATGGATGATTTCGCACGTAGCATTCCGGACCTTCAGGAGAGGTGTTTCAAAAGCAATCAACAACCGGCAAAGTAAATATTTATTATGTAAATAGTTTATTTATATTGTATTCATTTTTATTTTTATCTTTGCATTTGATTTGTATTTTTTGTAAGAAAAGGTGATTGCAAGATGTTTCTCCACTTCCAAAAGGTATCCGAGAAAGAGAAAGCATAGCACCCCCCCCCCCCCCCCCCCCCCCAAATATCAATGGTCCTAAAAAAAATAAGACTAGGGTTTGATAGAAATGGGCTAAGTCATCGTACTATTGTCAACCTTATATTTATAGAAGATGGTCATCCAAAATCCTAACGAAAAAAAAAATTTATCTTTTGGTTGGATTGTAGATTGTAGGGCGTGTGGCCCATGCAACTACACTAGAGCCGAGTCTCGTAGGTTGAACATGCTAAGCTGAAAGAGGATTACTATCCTAGGATATCAAATAACAATCTCAAAAGTTTTAAACGTTGATAATTGATTTTATTAGTTAACTATAACCATAACAAAGAATTGTTATTACTATGCATAATGAAAATATGAGACATTAAGTATGAAGGGCCATGAAACATGTTTCCTAAAAATACCCACCATAAACAACTGCCAAACTAGATCATAAAAACAATAGCAAAAAGATTTGTGATTGTGTTTTGTTTGTATTATTTTATTTATATTTCTGTTGCCTATTAATCTCTCGTAGACAAGAATATGTGAACAATGAACATGATTGAAGCAAATAAGTATTATTCATCCCTTCTAGTGACATCAACCGTTCTAAATAAAAAAAAGTAAGACTGATTAGATATAGTAGTGGGTAAGGGCATCATACTATTGCCAAACTACTGGATCTTGTGGATTATAGGGCATCTGTAGATCATCTTCAGACTTCAACTATAAACGTCAAATGCAACTTACTACACTAGAATCGAGTGACTTAGTTAACTATCCTATCCTAGGATATAAAAGAACAATTTGAAAAGGTTTGAATGTTGAGGAAAACAAAATATGACAATGGGTTTTATAAGTTAACTATAACCATAACAAGAAGAATTACTATAAAAAAAATTTCACTTCTTTTACAGAGATTTATACTCCACCACATCACTGTTACATCAAAAGTTAAAAACCTCATTTCTTTTGAAAACCTCTTTCCACTATCATAAATTTCCAATAACTTTTTTTATTACCTCACTATCATAAACATTAAATAGTTTATAGCAAGAGGAGAGTATACATCCGATCTCAAAATTTTGGGACCGATTTATAAAAAAAATTATAAATCTTACCATGTAGTGAAGGTCTGGTTTATAATGGGAAATATATAATATAAATCTCATGCTATAAATCCTTAATTACATATGCCTTTACTATTATGCATAATAAAAAAAAATTGAGACATTAACAATGGAGAGCCATGAAACATGTTTCCTAAAAATACCCAAAAATAACAAGAAACCCGCCAAACTAACTAGATCACAAGAACAACTCCAAAAAGGAGCGGTGCCAACTGTATTAGATTCTTTCTTATCATTCATTGCCATCTAGAAAAAACAATATAAACAAGGAAATTAAAATAATAAAAACCTATTTCTTTTACTATCCAAATATAACCCAATTCGCTGTGAAGAACAATTGTCCTTTGATCGGTTTCCCCTGTTTCCATTCCTTCCTTTCCTCCTCCAATGCTTTACCATTTTTGGCCGATAAATTTAATCCATCTGTTCTTAATCCTTTCTAGTTATTATCATCTTTACAAAACCAATACTAATTATATTTATATATATATAATCCTCCTTGTTCATTTCCCAAAATGCAAGCAGCGAGGACGAGAGCAATGGCAATGCACAAGATTGTTGTCGGCGTATTAATCATGGTGGCGTTCGCGGCCACAAGCGCGGTGGCGCAAGGCGAGTGGGACACCGCCGACGCCACCTTTTACGGCGACATGTCCGGCAAAGACACCATGGGCGGACCTTGTGGCTACGGCGATCTGTTCGCGCAGGGGTACGGACTGGCGAACACGGCGGTTAGCAGCGTGCTCTACAACGACGCCGAGACCTGCGGCGCCTGCTACGAGGTGAAGTGCTTCAACAACACCCAGCACTGTACGACGACGATCGCCAAGATGACGGTGACCAGTCTGTGCCCGCCCGACCCGAAGCTTCCGGACGGCGGACTCTGCCAACCGCCGAAGAAGCACTTCGACATGTCGATGGCGATGTACATGACGCTCTCGAATTCGCCGTACGCAGGGAGCATCCCGATCCAGTTCCGGCGAGTGCCGTGCGTGAAGACGGGTGGGATCAAGTTCAATATCAAGGGGAACCCGTGGTGGTTCCTGGTGCTCGTCTACAACGTGGGCGGCTCCGGCGATGTGTCGGCGGTTTCGGTCAAGGGGTCTAAAGATGGCGAGTGGATAGCGATGGAGAGGGAATGGGGGCAGAACTGGCATGTGATGATGAAGCCGGAGCTGGTAGGGCAGGCGCTGTCGTTCCGGGTGACTACCGGCGATGGCAAGATGGTGGAGTCGGATAATGTGGCGCCGGCGAACTGGCAGCATGGGCAAATCTTTGAAGGGAAACAGTTTCCATCTAATTAATTGATAAAAGGTAACGACAGCTCCTTTATTGGATACTTTCTGATTGTCTCAGAATAAAAAGAAACAATTCTGTTTTCAATATCATTGTTTATTTTTATTTTTTATAATTCTGAACTTCATCCAACAATTCTGTAAATCCGTTATGACTCCCCTTTCACACCATTGAAAAAGAACAAATTGAGAGGTCAGATGACTTTGCATCTGATCTACCGAATATATTCGAAACATAACTCATACTGGATACATATTTAGTGGCGTATCTTTATAATATTTGTCCTTATTAATATTGAAATTCATATCCTCTAAATTTTACCATTGCCATATATCAATAAGTTTTGTGCTATAGATCCATTGCTGCAGGGATGTCATCTGCGACCACAGAGTTTGCAATTTATTTATTTATTTTTAAAACTTTCCATTTTATCAATCAAATTTTATTTTTAAGATTTAAGAGTTTAATTAATATTAAATATAAAAAAATTCAAAAAAAGTTTTGCACGGTAAAATTCTTTGGGTGCCAAAATCATTGATCCCGGGTCAGCTTGTGTGTAGCCTGGCCCGGCAGCCTGACACCTAGTCAGAAGAAGGGTGGTTAGGGGGCTGCAAAGGCCCGTCAGGTAGGCGGCGGTTAGACCCAGGCTCCTAAGTTGACGAGGCGTGGTCTACGTTCGTTAGCATCAGGTTAAGCCCGAGTCGGATGTTTATACCCCAATACCCCTCCCCGTTTGGCTCCTTGCGGACGCGTGGCGGTCCACGCTCCGGGGATAAGCCCGAACGGGAGGAGGCGTTACTCAGTGCCCCAGTCGGCACCCACATAGGCCCTCAGCCGGCCTCGTCACCCAGTGCCCCAGTCGGCACCCACATAGGCCCTCAGCCGTCCTCGTCACCCAGTGCCCCAGTTGGCATAACCACTCCCTGACACCAGACTACCAGAAGCTAAACGGGGTCGGCACAGTACTAAAGCCATCCTGGCTCAAAGTGACGGATATCCCGCCGAGGTATTGATCTCCCTGTCATATCCTGTCCCCCCGTACCACGACCACATGCCTTGATGTCAGGCCGAGCGGCGCCCAACGGCGTCAACCTTAAGTTGACAGTGCTCCTTTCCTTAATACAGTATGTGCTACTTTATCCTGCCATCTCTAGGCATGCATTACCTTGTCCTCGCTATATAACGGCACGTGGCAGGCGGGGCAGGAGCTGTCAGCTTCCCCGACTATATAAACTTTCTCACTCCACATTTCCCAGGGATGCGCGATAGTGCAATTTCATACTGTTCTATTGCTTTCCATCACCACCGTCGTGTGCTGACTTGACCGTCGGAGTGCCTGGCCGGGAACTTTTCCCGGCGGGTTCTAACGGTCTTTGCCTTGCAGGTTAGAGGCGATCCAGCTCGTTAAGCCACCTCACCGACCTCGCTCTCCCCGGAGGCTCGCTCATCTGTAGGGGCGTCCGACTCACTTCGCGACAGGATTAAATTTGGCGCTAGAAGGAGGGACACCAGCAGCCTCATCGGAAGTGGAGATGGCTGACCCTTACTAGGTAAATGTGGATGTCTCGCACGAGGAGTACAAGGTGCTCATGGCTACTCGAGCTCAGCAGAGGGCTTCGCAGAGGCCCTCCCAAGTTGCCAGCCAAGGGCCTCCGGGCCCAGAGCCGGCCACGCGGCGGGCTTCTGGAGGACAAGGCAGGTCTGCTAGGCCTGAGGGAGGTTCCGCACCTCCCCCCGTGGTCGTCCCTCGGGACCAAGGTGGGGAGGCTCGTTCAATGTCCGCCGAAGCCTCAGTGTCCAATCCGGTGCAGGGGAAGCGGCAGGATAAAGGAAAGACTCCGGCTGACCCTGCTTCGACCATGTCGATACGCAATCCTTTTGCTCTCTGGATCTTGGAGGACCCCGTACCCCGACACCTTCGTTTCTTCACCATCCCCGAGTACACGGGAACTACATACCCAAAGGAGCACTTGATGAAGTTTGAGAGTGCGGCCATGCTTTAACAGTATCCGAAAGGCGTCAAGTGCCGAGCCTTCTTGACCACACTCTCTGGCGCAACCCAGAGATGGTTCGACCGACTCCCCGAGGGTCGGTCACAAGCTTTGAGGGGTTCAAAAGCGTGTTTCTTCCGCACTTCGCAAGCAGCCGACGACACCACAAGACGAGTCTCAATCTGTTCGCCCTGAAGCAAGGGCCTAAAGAAACCCTCAAGTCGTACATTAAGAGGTTCAACAAGTTGGCGATGGATGTGTCAACTGCCGCTCAGGAGGTTATGGTTAGTGCATTCTCCCAGGGTCTGCAGGACGGAGAGTTTTTCTGATCGTTGATCAAGAAACCCCCGTACGACTTCGACAACCTTCTTGGCAAGGCTGTCAAATATATTAATGTCGAGGAGGCGCAAGCCGCTCGCTGAAAGGAGTCGGTTGTGTTGGTGCTTGGATGGCTAGAGAGGGGGGGGGGTGAATGTAGCCAGACACAAATTTCTCGCTCTTTTAAAAGGTTCTGCACTTCAAGGGTTAGCAGCAACAGCGGAAGCAATACAAAACAGAGAAACAAAGTTGCAGAAACTAAAACCCTAAACTAAGCACAAGCTCAATACGCTAACAAAGAGGATTTACAAGGTTTGGGGATAAATTGCCCCTACTCCTTGGCGTGCCCGTAAGATGGGCGATCCCTTGATCGTCGGCAGATCAAGCCCCGGAAAATCCGGATAGAATGGAACCTCCTTCTCGGTGGAGTAACCTCTCCACAGCGTTTCAATCAGAATGAAGAAATTAAGCACAGAGAAACACGAGAAGGCTTACAGAGTACTTAGAACAAAAGGAACACAAGAGAACTCTCCACTGAGCTCCACTCAGCACAGATTTCACGCAAGAATACCCAGCTCTTCGTGTCTTGCTGATGGACTCGCCAAGCTCTTTGCCTCTTCCAAGTGCTCACGTTGCAGTCTCCAAAATGATGCTCAAGTCTTGCTCAAGTGATTCACAGATTGCCACAGGATGATCAATGTTGTCGCAAGTGCTGAAGAGTTGTAGTCAAAGAAGAGTCCTACCCTTTTCGTCTTCACCACCAGCTCTTAAGTCTCTTCCTAACACCCAGGTCACAGACGCCTCTGCAACTCCCAGCTACTCACCAGCTTGTCTGCAACAACCTCAGCTACTCTTGACCTCTTTTGGACTCACTGAACTCTCCAACCAAGCCCAGGTCAGCTCATCAGCTTCCTGCCGTTGCCAGCCCGCGCCATCCATTGTAACCTGAGAAGAAGAAACAGACAAACCTGCTCAAAGGAAAGACTCCCATTGACCCTCCTTGAGTGTTTGAATCCATCCCTGTCATCTACACACTTAACAGAGGTTTAGCAAATGAAATCAAAATTACATCAGTGATAGCAGAGAAAATCAGAGCGAAATCAGTAGTGTTCAGAGCGCGATCAGAACTCTGACAGCGCATTTTGAATTAAAGTTCAGCTTCTGATTGGTCACCGGACCGATCAGAGTGAACCCTGATCGGTCACCAGACCGATCAGGACAGGCTCAGTCCGATCAGGCTCAAGCCTGATCGGTCCCCAGTGAGAAGCTCGAAATCGCGACTTTCTAGTGATCGATCACCAGATCGATCCCAAGTCGTGGATCGGTCACCAGACCAATCAGCCCTTCTCTGAGGATTTTTCCAGCTTCGCAGGCCAACCCTCCTGATCGGTCACAGGACCGATCAGAGTGGGTCCTGATCGGTCTGGTGACCGATCAGGCCACTTTTCGACCGATCAGGCTCCAGCCTGATTGGTTATAGTGAGAAGCTCGCGACAATTGATCGTTCACCAGAACGATCTGAAGGTCTCCCTGATCGGTCACCAGACCGATCAGGAGCCGAACAGAAAAGCTTCTGTTCTCTCCCTGATCGGTCACCAGACCGATCAGGAGCCGAACAGAAGATAACCAAAGTCTCTGTATGCTCCCTGATCGGTCACCAGACCGATCAGACATCACTGGATCGGTCACCATACCGATCCACGAATGAAGTTCGTGCCAACTTCCCTGATCGATCACCAGAACGATCCAGCCAAGGTCAATACCACTCTAAGTCAAGAGAATGGGTCTCCTAGCCTTCTCTGACTCGTGCTCAGTCTCACGGACCAAGACTCCGTGCCCAGCTTCGCTCACCGGGACTTCATTCAACCTAGCTTCCCAAGCTAGGACCTGGCTTCACCACCAGATCAGCACCTAGCTTCCCAAGGTAGGACCTGGCTTCCCAAGCCAGGGTTTCATCCAACCTAGCTTCCAAGCTAGGACCTGGCTTCCCACCAGGGTTTCATCAACCTAGCTTCCCAAGCTAGGACCTGGCTTCACCACCAGGGTTTCCAACCTAGCTTCCCAACCAGGATTTCATCCAACTAGCTTCCCAACTAGGACCTGGTCCCAACAGGATTCATCACTAGTCCCCGACCAGGACTTATCCCAATCATCTCATTAACCTAAACTAAAATCAGTGTCAACGCCAAAAAACAATCAGGGTCAGACTGCATCAACAATCTCCCCTTTTTGTTGTTTGACAACCCGAAATCAATAGTCTCAAATTTCACAATCGTAGGAGAATCAGGATCCTCCCCCTACAATAGTTAAATCGTAATATCCTAAACTTAACTAACCCATTCTCCCCCTTTATCAAACACCGAAAAAGGGTGACTGGTTGTTAAGTTTAAAATTACTCCCCCTCAACCTAGGGGTTTTCCCAAAACAAAAAAGGATATGATAATTTTAAGGCATATGAAAACATATGATAAAGATAAAGCAGGATAAAATATCATATGCATCATATGAACATGGAATGGAATAACCAAGCATAAGATAGTGAAAATAATGTCATACATTATAGAGTCATACAGCAAACCAGTCAAATAGTCAATGCATAGTCAAATACATCACCAAGTCAACAGTCATATCACAGTCAGATCACAATCATGAATATAACCACCATCAATCCTCAGCCGGGGGGGGGGGGGGGGGTCAGCAGCCTGCATGGGGTCATAGGTCGTATCATCATCAGGTATTAAGGACCCTGGGGCAGTACTGCTAGAGGGCGCAGCTCCGGAAATGTATGCTGGCGCCACTCCTGTACCATGCTACTGCTGGGGCGGAGCCCAGAGACGTCAGACTCTATCGTGAGGAGTCTGTGATCGAAAGACGAAACTCAGACCGGACCTCCTGTCGCAGAGCTCGGAGATATGAAACTCATGCTGCATCGTTTGCTCCAACTCCGCAACCTGCCAGTGGAGATCGGGATCTGGCTCATACTCATAGTTAGCTGCTGTGACGGGCGCCTCCTGATGTGCAGCCGGAGCTGCTGGTACCTGAACATGTGCGCCCCGAGGTAGCTCGCCTAGACCTCGCCCATCCTTCCATATAAGACCCTGATCCTGAGGCCCAACAATGATGCCAGACTTGGCAAACGCGCGTTTGCCCAGTCGGCAATCCTGTCGAACCATGGGCACTGTCCTGCCCTTGGTCACATCAATACCGACTGTCTGAAGTCAGTCAGTAATGATGTGCCCAAAAGGCATGTAGACAGTGCGACGGCTAGGCTCTCGGTAGGAAACGATGGACTCGAAAATACTCATCATGATATCAAAATCCAACTGTCGATGCATCCCATACAGCATAAGACAGTGGAATGGGCGATCTCGGAAAGAGGTTTTGAAGTTATGGGCAGAATGCACTGGGTGATGATCTTGAACAGAATGTAATCCACAGGAGACAGTCTGAGGGCAGCAAAGGTAGGGAAGTCACTGTCGAGCTCATCGAGACCATCCGGCCTGGGGTGGCCGAAAAAGTGCTCGTAAATAGAATCTGGGGTGACATCCAAGAATAGAGCAGGTAACAGTGCTGGAATAGTAGGAAATAGAGAAAAACTATTCGGTGAACGTCAAAAGGCCAGATACTCTGAAAAAGTAGAGTAAGTGAAATCCAGGTCTTTCTTTGCCACCCGGGTAGTGTATGCATGAGTGCCAGTAGTGGAATAAAGGTTATTATAGAATTCGGAGACCAAGTCAACATTGATCTCGCGTTCTATAAAAAGAAAAGACTTCATATTGTAGAATTTGATTATCTGTTTGACGGTGGGACAATATTCGTAGAAAAAAGATCTATCTATGTTACGACAAGGGAGAGGCTTAAATGCAGTGGTGAGGAACTTCTGTTCGAAGTAGGAGCTCACAAATCGAGCACTCACAGAGGGTTGGGGTCTCTGGGAGGGTCTAGATGAGGATGACCCCTTCCCTTTAGAAGTTCCCTCAATCGGTTCCTTGCCCTTGGAAGATCTCCTAAGGATTGGAACAAGAGATCACGGCAACAGATTGGAGTTGATGAATTGAACACATAATGATCAGTGAATAAAAGTTTAATCAATGGAATATGATTTGAGCAATAATCAAGTGAAGAACCAAATCATGACAGACACTATAATTTTGATCAATAGTCATGACAAGGTCACGACAAGGGAAGGTCATGGCAAACATATTGGTTGAAGGGGCAAGGCAAACACAAGGTTATGCCAGAAAATGTAGAGCCACAGCACAAATTGAAACAATTCGATTAGTCCAAAATCATAACTTATGAAGTAAATAGCAAGATAAAACAGAAAACAAAATGGCTTACTTAGGTGCCATGATGGGAGAAATCTAGAGAAGCTCAGAACCTGCAGAACTTGCACGTTCTTAGAGGGCTTGAAAGGACTCAGATCGCAAGGAGCAGAAGAGACTCGAGCGCTCACCCAGGCAGAGAAGAATGAGCTCGCTGGAAGAAGAAGAGGAGCGCTCGAACAGACAAACACTTACACCGCGCTAATACCCTGACAAACCACAGGAAGCTTGAGCAGGAAAGCTCGAGCGCCAACTCAAGAACTCACAACCGGAGAGATCGCAGGAAGCCACGCACGTGCAGGGGGAAGAAGGGATTCGGTCGGCTAGGGTCAGAGAAGTAAGGGGTAGAGAGTTAATAGGTTGGTGGACCGATCCACCAACCAGATTTAAAGCAATTGATCCGATCGACCGTTCGATCTAGGACCGCCCAGACCGATCAGGCTCCAGCCTGATCGGTCTGGTTGGGTCATGATCGGTCGGGTGACCGATCAGGGAAGCCCCTGATCGGTCTGCCAATCGATCAGTGAGCGAACAGAGAGTTTGCACGAATTTTAGTGACCCTTCTAATCGGTCAGTGGACCGATCACCAAGGTGGCCAGATCGGTCACAGGACCGATCCAGGCCAACACAGAGGGATTTCAGTGGGATGTCGAGGAATTGCTTGATCGGTCAATTGGACCGATCAGGCCAACTCCTGATCGGTCTGGTGACCGATCAGGAAGTCCCTGATCGGTCTGCGGACCGATCAGATATCAGAAATTTTCTGATACGATTCAGAAACTTCAGTTTCAGACTTCCTATAGAATTCTATCACCTTTAGATGGATGTTTATCATCCTGGAGGTGTTCCCTTGACTATAATTGATCCCTTAATAAGAATCAAAGGTCCTTATGGATTTAACACCCTCTCCGTTGTAAGAACAAGAACCCAACCAATGAAGTCATAATCAATCAAAACATACATCCAATTTGTAACAAGTTTATACCAAAATTTATCCCCCAAATTTTCCATAAAAGTGAATAGAAAAATTTACCAGTATAGATGAAGAAATTTTCAATGTATCTACATTGTTTATGATTCCCATTTCCTTAACCCCAATCATATAAATTCAAGATCAAAATCCATTTCTCATGGGCATTAGATGTTCCTTAAATAGTGAAAATAGTAAGCACATTCCTAACTAGGAATGGCCATGTGTTTGGAGCATCAAATATCAACCACCCATATTGATAGATGCTCCCCCTCAATCCAAGCTATACAATTCTAAAGATAGAGGTTTTAGGTACCTAAATTTTGGGGCATAATGCATCAACAATGAGGGCCTTGGGCACCCATGCCTTAGTTATTTTCTTCTTACATCCATGAACCCTAGAATCATTTGGTGGTCTAATACGAGTTCTAGACATTAATGTTCTTTAGGTCGGTTCTTTAGGTCGGTAACCTATACTAGCCTTGTTGTAAACCGCCCTTTGGGAGTTAAGAACCATATCTAGGGTTTTGGAGCTTGTTGAAAATTTTTCAAGAATATTCTTGAGGTTTTCAACTTCGCTCTTCAAGTCCTTATTTTCATCCTCAAGAATCTTAACATGCAAATCATCAATATCATGGTCTTTAGATGCTTTCAATTGTTCTATGTCTAATTTTAAAACCTTCACATTATTCTTAGATTTTTTAAACATGTTTGTCAAGCAAGCTATTGTTCTATAGCATTTATCTAGTTCGGGAGAAATTACCCCTTCATCATCCGAAGATGATGAAGTCGAGGTTGAGGAGTCACTCGATTCGTCATCACTTTCTTCTCTCGAGTCCTCTAGTGCCATGAATGCCACGTGACAGTGGGTGTTCTCCTCCTCCTTGTCCTTCTTCTTCCTTTTATCACCTGCCACAAAAGCTACACCTTTCTCCTTTGGACTTTTGTTAGCGATCTCGTGTAATTCCATCTCACAAAATAAATCTTCCAATTTGACAATTGCCAAGTCCTTAGAAACCTTGTAGGCATCCACCATGGATGACCACAAGGCGTTCCTTGGAAAAGCTTTTAAAACGTACCTCACAAGGTCGCGGTTCTCGACCTTTTCGTCAATGGAGTGGAGACCATTCAATACCTCTTTGAATCTACTATGAAGTTTGCTTACCGTTTCACTCTCCTTCATGGAGAGATTTTGTAGTTGATTAAGGAACAACTCCCTCTTGGCTATTCTCGAGTCTCGGGTGTCCTCATGGAATTCGATGAGCTTGTTCCATAAATCCTTTGCACTTGTAAAGGGACCAACCTTGATTAGTTGATCCTTGTTCATTCCACATTGTAAGGTAACCACCACCTTCGCATCGGCTTCTCCTTTGCGGGTTTGCTCAGCCGACTATCGCGATGACTCCAATTCTTTTCCCTCCGCGTCTCTTGGAGGAATGAAGCCTTCCTTCATGGAGAACCACATTCCGATATCGGTCTTGAGGTAGTACTCCATGCGAGACCTCCAATATTGAAAATCCGATCCATCGAAGAAGGGAGGTCGAGTGGTGCTAAATCCTTCTCTCAAAGCCATTCTTGATAGCTCTCGAATGTTAAGCCGCTTGAACAGAGCCCCAAGCTCTGATACCATTTGTTGGTGCATGGATGGCTAGAGAGGGGGGGGTGAATGTAGCTAGACACAAACTTCTTTAACATTTAAAGGGTTCTCTGCACTTAGGGTTAGTAGCAGCGGAAGACAAATACAAAACAAAGTATCGCAGAAAATAAAACCCTAACCTAAGCACAAGCTCAAAATGCTAACAAAGAGGATTTACAAGTTTCGGGGATAACTTGCCCCTACTCCTTGGTGTGCTCGTGAGGTGGGCGATCCCTTGATCGTCGGCAGAACAAGCCGCGGAAAATCCGAATATCAACTGAACCTCCTTCTCGGTGGAGAAACCTCTCCACAGCAGTTTCAACAAAGATATGAACTTAAGTACAATGAAACAAGGAGGCTTACTGAGCACTAGGAACGAAAGAACACAAGAAAACTCTCCACCGAGCTCCACTCAGCACAAATCTCACGCAAGAACTCCCTGCTCTTCATGTCTTCTTGCTGATGGACTCACCAAGCTTCTTGTTTCCTCCAAGTGCTCAAGAGTATGATGAAAGTTGTCGCTCAAGTGATTCACAGTTGCTTGCTCAAAGAGATGGATCAAAATCTTGCTGAGACTTCTTTGCCACAAGCTCTTAAGTCTCTGCCCAAATCCCAGGTCGCAGGCGCGCCTCTGCAGCTCTCAGCTGCTCACCAGCTCGTCTGCAACAGCTTCAGCTACTCCTAAGCTCCTCTAGACTCACTGAACTCCCTTCATCCAAGCCCAGGTCAGCTCTTCAGCTTCCCAGCCATTGCCAGCCCACGCCAGACGTCCGTTGTAACTTGAGAACAGAAAATGTCCAAACTGTCATAGCAAAATACTCCAGTTGACTATCCTTGAGTAAGCCCTGAGTTACCTACACACTTAGCAGATGATTAACACAGCAAATCAATAGAGAATCAACTATCAGAAATTCAGAGCAGATATTAGTAGCGAATCAGCAGAGAAACATAACGCAATCAGAACACTGACAGCGTTTTTGAATTAAAGCCAGTTACTAATCGGTCACCGGACCAATCAGAGTGACTCCTGATCGGTCACCAGACCGATCAGGATGGGTCCAGACTGATCCCAGTGAGAAATCTGAAATCGCGACTTCTTCGTGATCAATCACCAGATCGGACCCAAGTCATGGATCGGTCACCAGACCGATCCACCCTATTGCAGGGTGTTTTTCCAGATTCGCAGCCCAAGCCTACTAATCGGTCACCAGACCGATCAGGATGTGGCCTGATCGGTCTGGGGACCGATCAGAGCACCTCCTGACCGATCAGGTTCCAGCCTGATCGGTTATAGTGAGAAGCTCGCGACAATTGATCGTTCACCAGAACGATCTGAATAGTCTCCCTGATCGGTCACCAAACGGATCAGGAGCCGAACAGAACACATCTAAAGTCTCTGTATGCTCCCTGATCGGTCACCAGACCGATCAGACATCACTGGATCGGTCACCAGATAGATCCACGAAGGAACTCCGTGCCAACTTCCCTGATCGGTGAACAGACCGATCCAGGCAAGGCCAAATCCACTCTAAGTCAAGAGAACGGGCTCCCAGCCTTCTCTGACTCATGCTCAATCCCCCGGACCAAGATTCCATGCCCAGTTTCACTCACTGGGACTTCATCCAACCTAGCTTCCCAACCTAGGACCTGGCATCACTCACCAGGATTTCAGTCAACCTAGCTTCCCAAGCTAGGACCTGGCTTCCCAAGCCAGGGTTTCATCCAACCTAGCTTCTCAAGCAAGGACCTAGCTTCCCAAGCCAGGATTTCATCTAACCTAGCTTCTCAAGCTAGGACCTGGCTTCCCATGCCAGGATTTCATCCATTCTAGCTTCTCAAGCTAGGACCTGGCTTCCCAAGCCAGGGTTTCCACCTAGTCCCACTAGGTATGCCTAGTCCCACTAGGTCTTTTCCACTCCACCTAGTCCCACTAGGTGTGACTAGTCCCCAACCAGGACTTAATCCCAATTATCTCATTAACCTAAACTAAAATCGGTGTCAACACCAAAATAATAATCAGGGTCAAACTGCATCAACACATAGGTCATAGTCTAATGCCGCTCTTTTCTATTTTTCTCATGTAGGCGGAGGCCAAGTCAATATTTATGAATGTTAACTCTCTTTTCTGGTGTCTCCGTGCTTGTATACTTCTGCCCCTATGTGTTTGTCAATTGAGCGTGGAGGGCTCGTAGGCAATATGAATGGGGGACTGCTCGTCCGACCCTTCCTGGCGGGCGAGTACGCGCAACATCTGAGCTCCCTGGTGGCCATATATCAACCGCTCGGAAGAGGATGCGAACGGGCGTTTAAGCCTATGTGAGTGGACAGGTAAAATACTTAAGCATGATACTTTCCTGATGTCCACTACTCGAGCGCATGCAACTGAGATTTCAAGGATCGTGGTGTTCTAGTGAGCCACCCTAGAGTCAACTTGAGTGCGCTTGATTGAGACATTTGGTCACAGCAGTCAGAAAGACTTAGTGTCTCGCGCCATATAGGTAGGCGAGAGGTGAGGTGTTTGGTTAGGCAACGCTAAGGGCCAGGTGGTAGGCGAGAGCTGGGCCAGGTCATGACCTATTAGCGGGCTAAAGGTCAATAGGACCGATCAGTGAGTACTCAAGGGGCGTAGACCACCGCGTATTAGGCTGAGAGCTGGCCCGGGGGTGGTGAGCGCAGGCCTTTACATAGCTCGCGCGGGGCGAGGGCATGGCCTCTCGATCGGGATCTTCTCAGGGAGCGTGGCCCACCATGCGACCGGCTGAGAGCTGATCCGAGGGTAAGGCTCGCACGAAGCGAGAGTATGACCTCTCGATCGGGGGACCTCTTAGGGAGCATGGGTCGCCACGCGTCCGGCTAAGAACCGATCCGAGGGATAGCGGGAGTGAATCCCGATTTGTAGCTCGTGTAGAGACGAGAATATTGCCTCTCGGTCGGGGGACCTCTCAGGGAGCGTGGGCCGCCATGCGGCCGGCTAAGAGCCAATCCGAGGGTAAGGCTCGCATGGAGCGAGAGTATGGCCTCTCGGTCAGGGGACCACTTAGGGAGCGTGGGTCGCCACGCGTCCGGCTAAGAGCCGATCCGAGGGATAGCGGAAGCGGATCCCGATTTGTTGCTCGTGCAGAGACGAGAATATTGTCTCTCGGTTGGGGGACCTCTTAGGGAGCGTGGGCCGCCATGCGGCCGGCTGAGAGCCGATCCGAGGGTAAGGCTCGCACAGAGCGACAGTATGGCCTCTCAGTCGGGGGACCTCATAGGGAGCGTGGGTCGCCACGCTTCCGTCTAAGAGCTAATCCGAGGGACAGCGGAAGTGGATCCCGATTTGTAGCTCGTGCAGAGACGAGAATATTGCCTCTCCGTCGAGGGACCTCTCAGGGAGCGTGGGCCGCCATGCGGCCGGCTGAGAGCCGATCCGAGGGTAAGGCTCGCACGGAGTGAGAGTATGGCCTCTCGGTCGAGGGACCTCTTAGGGTGCGTGGGTCGCCACGCGTCCGGCTAAGAGTCGATCCGAGGGATAGCGGGAGTAGATCCCGATTTGTAGCTCGTGCAGAGATAAGAATATAGCCTCTCGGTCGGGAGACCTCTCAGGGAGCGTGGGCCGCCACGCGTCTGGCTGAGAGCCGATCCGAGGGATAGCCTCTCGGTCGGGGGACCTCTTAGGGAGCGTGGGTCGCCACGCGTTCGGCTAAGAGCCGATCCGAGGGATAGCGGGAGCGGATCCCGATGCAGAATTTGGCCTCTCGGTCCGGGGATCTCTTAGGGTACGTGGGTCGCCACGTGTCCGGCTTAGAGCCGATCCGAGGGATAGCCTCTCGGTCGGGAGACCTCTTAGGGAGAGTGGGTCGCCACGCGTCCGGCTAAGAGCCAATCCGAGGGATAGCGGGAGCGGATCCCAATGTAGAGTTTGACCTCTCAATCGGGGGATCTCTTAGGGAGCATGGGTCGCCACGCGTCCGGCTAAGAGACGATCTGAGGGATAGCCTCTCGGTCGGGGGACCTCTTAGGGAGCGTGGGTCGCCACGCGTCCGGCTAAGAGCCGATCCGACTGATAGCAGGAGCGGATCTCGATGTAGAGTTTGGCCTCTCGGTCGGGGGATCTGTTAGGGAGCATGGGTCGCCACGCGTCCGTCTAAGAGGCAATCCGAGGGATAGCCTCTCGGTCGGGGGACCTCTTAGGGAGCGTGGGTTGTCACGCATCCGGCTAAGAGCCGATCCGAGGGATAGCGGGAGCGGATCCCGATGTAGAGTTTGGCCTCTCGGTTGTCGGATCTGTTAGGGAGCGTGGGTCACCACGCGTCCGGCTAAGAGTCGATCCGAGGGATAGCCTCTCAGTCAGGGGACCTCTTAGGGAGCGTGGGTCGCCACACGTCCGGCTAAGAGCCGATCTGAGGGATAGCCTCTCGGTTGGGGGACCTCTTAGGGAGTGTGGGTCGCCACGCGTCCGGCTAAGAGCCGATCCGAGGGATAGCGGGAGCGGATCCCGATGTAGAGTTTAGCCTCTAGGTTGGGGGATCTCTTAGGGAGCGTGGGTCATCACGCGTCCGGCTATGAGCCGATCCGAGGGATAGCCTCTCGGTTGGGGGACCTCTTAGGGTGCGTGGGTCGCCACGCGTCCGACTAAGAGCCGATCCGAGGGATAGCGGGAGCGGATCCCGATGTAGTGTTTGGCCTCTCGGTCGGGGGATCTCTTAGGGAGAGTGGGTCGCCACGCGTCCGGCTAAGAGCCGATCCGAGGGATAGCCTCTCGGTCAGGGGACCTGTTAGGGAGCGTGGGTCGCCACGCATTTGGCTAAGAGCCGATCCGAGGGTTTGTGGGAGCATGCTCACTTATAACTCACGTGGAGCGAGAGTCTGGTTCCTCCTTGAGAAGGTTGGACTTTCCCTAGATGCG
Source organism: Boesenbergia rotunda (assembly GCA_024364735.1). Taxonomy (NCBI): domain Eukaryota; kingdom Viridiplantae; phylum Streptophyta; class Magnoliopsida; order Zingiberales; family Zingiberaceae; genus Boesenbergia; species Boesenbergia rotunda. The sequence goes on along the minus strand of JAGFNQ010003743.1, from coordinate 24,959 downwards.
TGAAGGGTTACAGAATACACTTCTTTCATTATCCCGGAGGATAAGAGCTTCCTCAGGCTAGCCTACTTAACCCCCTGCGTACTCCTTTCCGAGCAGCGTTCTACCGATTGATCTGCCATCCGCCCATTCCTTCGGACTCACCCGGTGGCCTTGATAGGAGTAGACCACGAACGGTCAGGGGCTCGGGCCTTTGTCTCTCTGCTGGAGCAGGGGCTTGCCCTCCCTGGCTGGGGTTCTTCCCGGAGGTGACATGTCCCCAGGCGCTAGGAGTTCGACTTCGGCCCAACCGCCGACATTCCTCAGTGTCGTGAGTGCGGCTATAATGAAAGGTGCAATATGTCCTCCCACGGGTCCGTCGGCACCTCCAAGCCATTCGCTTCCCTTGTCGAGGATCGGTTTCGCTTCAGTCGGTGGACCCTTGCAGGCTACGAATGGGCACGGTGGGTGCTTGTTTAGACTGTACCCGAGTCGGGGGTGGCGCGCTAGTCGGCTCCTTCTCCTGAACCGCCCGAGCCTCTTCAACATTGATGCATTTGACGACCTTCTCTAGTAGGCCATCCAAGTCCTTGGGGGGTTTTCGGATGAGCGACTGAAAGAAGTCCCCTTCCTGTAGCCCTTGAGCGAAAGCTCTGGCCAATACTTCCGAGGCGGCCACTGGCACGTCGAGCGCCATCCCAGCGAATCTATTAAGGTAGGCCCGGAGCGGTTCCTTCGGGCACTGCTTCAAGGTGAACAGGCTAATACTTGCCTTGTGATGCTTTCGGCTGTTAGCGAAATGCTAGAGGAATGCCCTTCGGAGCTCCTCGAAGCTGTCGATCGACTCATTGGGCATCTGGTTGAACCATCGTTGAGCGGGCCTAGAGAGCATTGTCAAGAAGGCTCGACGCTTCGCGCCCTCCGAGTACTGGTGTAGCAAAGCGACACTCTCAAACTTCATGAGATGCTCTTCGGGATCGGCAGCCCCCTTGTATTCAGGCATGGTGACGAATCTGAGATGCCGGGGGATTGGATCCTCTAAGATCCAGGAAACAAAAGGGTTGTGGGCTCGAGCAGCCAGTGGTGCATCAATTGGGGCTTTTCCCTTATCGCGGCGCGGTAAATGCGTTCGACTAGACGCGGATGCCTCGACCGGCGTGTGCTTCATGCGCATCGGCCTGGTTATGGTGGGTAGGTGGGAGGGAAGAGGCCGAGTCTTCTTCTAGCGAAACGACCTTTCCCTGCCCTTCTGAGGCATTAGGTGCCACGGACTTCCGGGGTCGAGTAGCTGGGCCACTAGCACGTGAAAACCTCAGTGGGGCTCCTTGTTCCCCGGCAACCGAGAGGAGCTCATACTCCTTGGGAGTATCGGTCATCATGACCCTGTTGGGATCTCCCATCTTCGCTTCCGATCAGGCGGGAAGCCCTCCTTCTAGCACCAAATTTGATCCTGTCGCGAAGCGAGGTGGCGGCTCCAAGGGTCGAGTGTCCTCCTCCACGGTACGAGCGGTCAGGACGGTGATGATCTGGCTCCGAGCTGGCTCTCGCCTGTAAAACGGTGACCGTTAGCAAAGCCCGCCGGGGGGTTTCCCCGGTCAGACACTCCGACGGTCAAGTCAGTATCCACAGGAAATATAGGGGAGCTAAATTGAAATGCAGTAGTAGATGAGATAGCTCACCCGTGCATACCTGCGGGAGGTGGAGTGAAGGGTTTATATAGCCGGGGGGGACTGACAACCCTTGTCCGTGATTGACAAGACTAGGGTGTGGTACCTGTCAGCTCGTATGAGAGCACTAAGGAGCGGCGCGGCAGGGTGCGGGGTGCTCAAGCAGTACAATAGTACTGGATTGGCAGTCTAGCCACGAGATGTGTCAGAGACGAGTAAGGCGGGCAGTACCCCGACCTTAGGGTCGTACCCTGGATATGATGACATAGGGGACATAGGGACGAAATAGTCCCTACCTCGGGCGCCGACTGGTGGGTTCGGATGTCAAGGACCGGGTCGGGTAATGGGCAGAGAGCGTGGGCAGCCACACGTCCAACTGGGAGTGTTGAGGCACAGAATACGCCCTGAGTCGGGAGTTTTACCGGGATATGCCTGGCTGACTCTGTTGGGTGTCTGATTCATGTGATGTGACGGGAGCGTGGGCCGCCACACGTCCGACTGGAGCGCACGACCTAGGTCTAGGTCAGGAATCGAGTCGAGGTGACCGGATCAGGAGAGGCTAGGGGTTGGCTCGACCGACCCTGCTCGTTGCTGGTTGAATAGTGCCTCGGGGGGCTTCTGGGCTCGAGGACCCCCCAAGCGATGTCTCTGCTGATCCATCTGCTGGACCTCCGTGGTGTCATGCTGGTTGGCTGAGCGGGCCAGCTTACCTGTAGGCAAGGCCGGAATCAAAGTATATAATAAATATCTCAATAAAGAAATGTGAAATCATGATAATAAATAAGTAGATTAATTAAGAAAAAGCTTCACAATTTCATTAGATTTGCCCTAATCTTGTACAAGTATGGTATTGGTTCTTGCTTTATCTTCTCGTGCATCTCCTGGTCACCAAGCCATCCTCCTCTCTCTTTAAGCAAAGCATATCTTCCTAAGGAAGAATAAAGCATGAATCACATCTATATTATATTGCTTCTGTCTAAATGCAATATCGAATGAAAAACAGTATTGCTTTTTTTCGACTTAACTAAATTTTAATCATGTTAGTAGTTTGAGGGCGAGAAGTGTTTTTAATTTTTAAATATTATTTTTAAAAATTTCTATCAGTATATATATAGAGAGAGAGAAAGATTTGATATGTTGGATGCTTGATTTGGGAGCCCAACGTGAACGCCCCTCACAGCAAACCAGGCTCAAGCAATTGTATTCATTCGGCACCCGAGTGTTGGGATAGATGCTCAGGCACCCAAATCAGATGCTCAACATATCAAATCACTATATATATAACTTATTAATTAGTTTAGAGACAACGGTGTGTTAGGATGATCATGATACCCAACCTTGAGCTTCTCCTCATCTTTCTTCTCTATAGTGCCCTCCTTTGTTGCATTCTCTTCCTCTTTCTATTTCTCCTCTTCATTTGTCTTCTCTTTTGTTCGTCTCTTCTTCTCTTTGGGATCAATGTCTTCGACTTATACGATAAAATTCTCCTTTGTTCGTGGTTGATCGACTCACTAAAGGCCAACTTGCATCTTGGGCTAGTGTTGATCTTTTGTATGGTGCTCCGACAATTCGTCGATGTCTTCTTGGTAGTAAGGCCAAGGATTCAAGGTACGAGTACGAAGAAACGAATTGAAATTTATGGAGTACTTGGGTCAAGCTTTTAATACATATGTATTTGTTTGTTTTTGAGTAATTTATATTAATACAGAATTGTTGTGATTATAATTTTTTAAAAATATGTATATTATAGAGAATTATTTATGCTATATATAATTAAATTTGAATTATTATTTTTTCAATTAGAATATCCAGCCAATCAATCAAAAAATCCTCCCTCATGGGGCAACCGTCGGTTCTCGATCTCATGATTGCGCGCACGGATCCACGCCGTCCGAATCACAATGGTTTTTTCCTCACTGCTTTATACTTGGGTAGAACACCGAACGTAGAGATCGCCCTATCTTCACGCGACACCAAACCAAGACAATCCAAGCAGGACACGCGGCAGTTTTTGGTTGATCAAATCGACCGCCCGCAGGCACCAACGAGATGCCCGTTTGATGGCTCGGAACGCACCAATGGTGGACGGCGGCAGGCGTGGGGCCGCGCCGCGTCCCAGCGGCGGTCGAGAGAACACACAGGTCGTGTCGCCGTCTCCAACGCTACCAAAATTCCAGCGACTCATAAAGCATTTCATAAATCCGCCGCCTCAATCATCCCTTCCTGGCTTCGCTTTCTCGGCCTCATCGCTAAGCTACTGTCATCGTTATAATGCCACCTCGACCTCTATTTCGGTAATTTACTTAATCACGTTGACAAATTTCCTTCACATTGGCTCGTTGATTGATATAGTGCTTTAATCGATTAAAAATCATCATGAACAATTGATCCCGACGTAACTTACGTGTAGCTCAGTCTGTTAGTCTGGCGCCTCGTCGGAGTACGTCGGGGTCGAGGGTCTCATGGGGATGAACGGGCCGAATGGCCCGAGCCGACAATCGACCCGACCCATTCCATTCAGGAGCGTTGAGAAGCCAACTTTGATTGGGGGATTGGATGCTGAGACGTAGGAGCCCTAACCAGGAAGATCCCGAGTCAGATCATCCCGAGCCTGGGAAGCCCCGGGTCCTTAACCTCCGACCTTCTGCGAGGTCCGGATAATTAAGCCCGAGCCCCCTCCGTGACTCGGAGGGCACAGAAGCCTGATCTCTGGAATAGTGGTTATCCGGCCCAGGTTCCCTCAACGTTACAGATCGATGCTCCCCTTCGAGATTTGTCGTAACTCTTAGGAACGCCCACTCTCTGACACCGCACTAGCAAAAGGGGTACGGGGTTGGCGCAGACCTGATACTCTTCAGACCCAAATCGCGAATATCTCGCTGACACCATGATCCTCCTGTCATAACCTCGCATCCCGTACCACGACTACCTACGTTCGTGTCAGGCCGAGCGGCGCCTGACGACGCCGGCCAGCGAGCTAACAGTGCCAGTATGCGACACCTTACCCTGCCACCGCTGGCTACGCCTTGCCCTATTCCCGCATATGACAAGAGGTGGCAGGCCGGGCAAAAGTTGTCGGGTCCCTCGGCTATATAAGCCCCTCCACTCTCCCTCTCACAGGTACGCACAATAGTATTTTTCCACTGTTCCATTACTTTCTTGCTCTTCCACCGGGGACTGACTTGATCGTCGGAGGGTCTTGCTAGGGACTTTTCCCGACGGGTTTGCTAACTGTCATTCTCTTGCAGGTCAGAGCCAGCATCAGCAGCTCATGGCACTCGGGGGACCACTTTGGTTTTTAGAAGTCCACCTCACTTCGCGACAGGATCAAATTTGGTGCTAGAAGGAGAGACTTTCTACCTGATCAGAAGTGTGTGATGGAAGATCTCAACCGAGTGATGGTAACCGTTACGCTAAGGAGTACGAGCTCTTGATGGCCGCTCGAGCTCAGAAACCCCCTCAGAGGCCTTCGTAGGCCGGTAGGCCGGCAATCCGATTCCCCTAGCCGTCGGCGTACGACCACTCAGGAGGTCGGGGGAAGGTTGCCCGACCCGAAGGGGGCTCGACTCCCTTCCCCACCGTTTTCTACCGAGATCGAGACAATGAGGTTGATTCAATGCCAGCCGAGGCGTCTGCGTCCAGCCAGACGCATGTTGATGCAGTCTGACCCTGATTGTTGTTTTGGTGTTGACATCGATTTTAGTTTAGGTTGATGAGATGATTGGGATTAAGTCCTGGTCGTGGATTAGGCATACCTAGTGGAACTAGGTTTGATGAAATCCTAACCTGGAGGGTTAGGTGTGGGAAAAATCCTAGCTTGGAGGGTTAGGTGTGGAAAAATCCTAGCTTGGAGGGCTAGGTGTGAAAAGTCCTAACCTGGAGGGTTAGGTGTGGAAAAATCCTAGCTTGGAGGGCTAGGTGTGGAAAAGTCCTAACCTGGAGGGTTAGGTGTGAAAAGTCCTGGCTTGGAGGGTCAGGTCCTAGCCTGGAGGGCTAGGTTGATGAAACCCTGGCTTGGAGGGTCAGGTCCTAGCCTGGAGGGCTAGGTTGATGAAATCCCGGCTTGGAAGGACAGGTCCAAGCTTGGAGGGCTAGGTTGGATGAAATCCTGGCTTGGAGGGTCATGTCCTAGCTTGGAGGGCTAGGTTGAAGTCCCGGTGAGTGAGACTGGGTATGAAGTCTTGGTCCGGGGGTTGAGCACGAGTCAGGGGAGGCTGGGAGCTAGTTATCTTGACTTAGAGTGGGTTTGGCCTAGCCTGGATCGGTCTGGTGACCGATCAGGGGAGTTGGCACGAAGTTCCCTTGTGGATTGGTCTGGTGACCGATCCAGCTATGACTGATAGGTCTGGTGACTGATTAGAAAGCATACAGTGAGATTGGGAACTTACTGCTCGACTCCTGATCGGTCTGGTGACCGATCAGGGAGCATAGAGTTCACTCACTACTCAGCTCCTGATCGGTCTGGTGACCGATCAGGGAGCTTAGAGTTCACTTCCTGCTCAGCTCCTGATCGGTCTGGTAACCGATCAGGGAGCATACAGTGGGTTTTGGGAACCTTACTGCTTGGCTCCTAATCGGTCTGGTAACCGATCAGGGATACTGTTCAGATCGTTCTGGTGAACAATCAAGTGTCGCGAGTTCCTCACTATGATCGATCAGGATGGAGCCTGATCGGTCTAGGCATGCCCTGATCGGTCTGGTGACCGATCAGGAGGGTTGGACTATGAAGCTGGGAAATCACCCTGCAAAAGGGTGGATCGGTCTAGTGACCGATCCACGACTTGGGATCGGTCTGGTGATCGGATCTGGGAGAAGTCGTGATTTCTGATTAAGCATTGGGGACCGATCAGGATGGAGCCTGATCGGTCTGAACCCACCCTGATCGGTCTGGTGACCGATCAGGAGACTCTCTGATCGGTCCGGTGACCGATCACTTTAATTCAAATACGCTGTCAGGCGCTCTGATCAAGTCTGAACACATCTGATTTCTGTGCTCTTAATTTCTGATACTTGATTCTCTGCTTGATTTGCTGTGCTAATGATCTGATCAAGTTTGCAAGTGACAGGAATGGATTCAAACACTCAAGGAGAGTCAATGGGAGTCTTTCCTTGGAGCAGGTTTGTCCATTTTCCATCTCAGGTTGCAACGGATGCTGACACTGCTGGAGCTGCTGACTGGAGCTTGGCTGAGGGAAGCTCAGGGAGTCCAGGAGAGCTCAGTGGTAGCTGGCTGTTGCAGGTGAGCAGCTGGAGGCTGCAGTGAGGTGGTGACCTGGTGATCAGTGGGAGAGACTTAAGTGCTTGGTGGCGAACAAGTCTCAACAACTAACACAACGAAGTTCTCCACATCGTGCTCTTGCGACAACTCTGTTCCATCATCTTGAGCAAGCAACTGTGATCCTTGAAGTAACCTTCTGTTACTTCAGCACTTGGAAGAGAAACAAGAAGCTTGGCGAATCCATCAGCGAGAAGACACGAAGAAGGGAGTTCTTGCGTGAGATCTGCGTTGAGTGGAGCTCGGGAGAAGTTTGCTTGTGTTCTTGTGGTTCTAAGTGCTATGTAAGATCCTTTTTGTGTTTCCTATACTTTATACTTGATCCATCTTGAAACGCTGTGGAGAGGTTACTCCACCGAGAAGGAGGTTGCATTTTATTCGGATTTTTCGGGGCTTGATCTGTCGACGATCAAGGGATCGCCCACCTTACGGGCACGCCAAGGAGTAGGGGCAAGTTATCCCCAAACCTTGTAAATCCTCTTCATTAGCGTTTTGTGTTGTTACTTAGTTTCTGCATTTAGTCTCTGTTTTTGGTTTGCTTCCGCTGCTGCCTAACCTCTGAAGTACAGAAATTCAAAAAGTTCTAAAGTTCATGTGTCTGGCTACATTCACCCCCCCTCTAGCCATCCAAGATCCAACAAGTGGTATCAAAGCTTGGGGCTCTGTTCAAGCGGATTAACAACCGAGAGCTATCAACAATGGCTTTGAGAGATGGTTTTTCCACCACCTGACCTCCCTTCTTCGATGGAGCAGATTTTCAATATTGGAGATCGAAGATGGAGTACTATCTCAAGATGGACATCAACACTTGGTTCGCTGTGAAGGAGGGTTTTTCCCCTCCAAATGATGATGAAGGAAAAGAATTGGAATCTTGGCGTTGGTCGGCTGAGCAAACTCGGAAGAGTGAAGCCGATGTGAAGGCGGTGGTGACCATACAATGTGGCATGAACAAAGACGAACTCATCAAGGTTGGTCCCTTTACAAGTGCAAAAGATTTGTGGAATAAACTTATTGAACTTCATGAGGGAACCCGAGATTCAAGAATCGCCAAGAGGGACTTGTTCCTTAACCAACTACAAAACCTCTCCATGAAGGAGAGTGAGACTGTGAGTGAACTCCATAGCCGGTTCAAGGAAGTCCTCAACGGTCTCCATTCTATTGATGAAAAGGTCGAGAACCGCGACCTTGTAAGGTATGTGCTTAAATCCTTTCCAAGGAATGCTTTATGGTCATCCATGGTGGATGCCTACAAAGTTTCTAAGGATTTATCAATTGTTAAGTTAGATGATTTATTTTGTAAAATGGAGCTACATGAGATGGCTAACAAAGTCCCCAAGGAGAAGGGGATTGCCTTAGTTGCAAGAGAAAAGACTAAGAAGAAGAAGGAGAAGAAGAAGGAGAAGGAAGTCTCTTCATCTTCATCCTCATCCTCATCCGAATCCGAATCCGAATCCGAGGAAGATGGTGTTAGTAATATGAGAGAAGTGTCCTAAGGCAATCGCCTTATGATTGTAATCATTTACTTTAATAAATGAATATTCACTATTTTAGTATACATATTCGTGTATTTGATTGAGATCTTAAACTCATTTACTGAATGTCCGCAATACAATTTACAGCATGAGAGAATTTATGATGAATTCACAACTAGTGATTATCTCTACATGTGCAATTGTGAAGTATTGAAATTGTCCCTAGTCGATGAATTGATAAATACGGACACTATCAATTCTGTTGAGACTAGCATGGGTTATTCTCTAATCAGCTGATTCTCACTGGCTGGTGACATTGGGATGTCCGGAGATAAACATGAATGCTAGTTAAGGGAACTAATTCATTGGAGTGACTGACTGTAAAACTTCACATGGTAGTCTATATATAGACATGTAAGTGAAGTTCTTACTGCAGCTTAAGTGCGATGTTCCTTTGACTTGCGGTGTTCAAGTCATCTTGGTCATGGAGACTTATACTTTAACATCTTAAGCAAGCATCTCCAAGGAGGTGTGGACCCAGGATGGTTGGGTATAAGCCGAAGTGCCTGAAGATGTTTGAACAGCCTACAAAGGATTCACCACTCCTTGCGAGGAGATGTATACCCAGGCCTATCGTCGGATTGTTACTCAAAGCCTCTGGCCAGAGCATGCCATGTTTAGAGTATGAGTCTCTTAAATACATGAGAGTAATTAGAAATCCAAAGGACGAGAGAACGTTACTTGGGCTAGGGGTGACGTAGTCAGCCTAGTGGGGACTGACACACACAGACCATGTCCTGAACCAAGTGGGTATAAGATGGTGAAGGGAATGAGGCACGATTCATTAGAGCTGCTGAAGGGTTTTAGAATTCTTTCTGAGGTCAACCGTTGATCTTTCGATTAATTGGGGGTCATGATGTACTACTAGGTGCCACTCATGATCGTTCTATAATTGGTTAATTATAGACGACCAACATAAATCGAAAGCCTATTTAGTCACACGCACTACGAGTAATCCGAGGGATTTAAAACGAGTTGAAAATTAGATTTTCCGATCAAGAGAAATAAGTCGAATCTGAATTAATCAGAGGCGCAACGAAAGCTTAAAATGGCTAAGTCTTTTGAAGGCTTATTGGGCGAATTAAATGAGTTTAATTCGCGAGGGTTTGGCTTGGTGTGGCCGGCCAAAGAGGGTGCACACCCTCTTTGGTTTGGCCGGCCACTACAAGGAGAGAAAACCAATTTATTTGATTTAAATTATAAAATAAATCAAGCACGATTTGTTTTATAAAATTATGGATAAATAAATCTATATAAAGAAATTTATATAAAGAGATTTATATAAAGAAATTTATATAAAAAAATTTGTAGAAATTTATTTTTTTTTATGGAAATTAAAATGAACCATGGATCGGTTTATTTTAATTTTATAAAATCAATTATGAATTGATTTTTCCATGATAAGAAAAATTTATAAATTTCTTGTAAATTTTATTCCATAATTAAAAAGAGAGATGTATTTGTTTTATTATAAAGTTAGTTATAATAAAACTAACTTTATAATAAAACTAGGCATAACGGAATAATTCATAAGAAAATTTATAAGATAAATTTCTTATGAAAATTTATTCCGTTAATTCCGTTAAAGGGGAGACTTGGCAAGGGAGAGGCTACTATATAAAGGAACCAATGGCAAGCCTTGAATTCCAATCAATTAATTAAAAGATTAGTAGCTCCCTCTCTCTCTCTAACTCTCTCTCTCTCTCTAGGGCCGGCTCTCTCTCCTCCCCTAGGGCCGGCGCACATCCCAAGGGTGGCCGAGAGCTTCATCCACCAAGAAGGTGCCGAAGAAGAAGAAGCGGATCGCGACTCCTTCCTTCCTTTCCCGGAATTTTGATTCTGTTACTTGGTGGTTAGTTTCCATCTTTTCTCTCTTGTTATTCTAGTTGTGCCTTTGGAGAATCTAGTAGTTCTCGTCGGCATAAAACTCGTGGCTTTGCGAAGTCATCCCGAAGAGAACTCGGCGTGGACGCGAATAGAGGCGGAGCTTCCAAGGGACGCTACAGTTGGATCTCGTCCCTTACTTCGAGTTACGCGAGGTACTAAGTAAATTAGTTTACTTTTCCGTAAAATTTTAATTTATGATCATGTCCACTCATCATAAGGTCGCATGCTAGATACGTGGTTAAAAATAATTTGAGAAATTATTTATGCTAATTCTTCCGCTGCACGTAAATATTTAAAAATTTACGAACCCATATCCTTGTCAACATGCACCCGGTCCCAACAGTGGTATCAGAGCCGGTTAGTGTTCGACATAATCATATAATTGTTTTGCGGAAAACTTTGTCATGATCTCAATTTTGGAAAATTTTCCAATTATGGAAACTTTCTAATTATGATAAATTTTAGATTTAGGAATTTCAAAGTTTGGAAATTCTCATGAAATTTCACAAACTTTTGAAATATCCTAGTTTCTGAAATTTTATGATAATTGTGAAAACTTCCCATCTTTGGAAACTTTCCAATTTTAGAAATTTCTTATTTTGGAAATTTTCCAATTTTGGAAATATGTAAGTTTTCTTTGTACCAGAAACTTACAATTATTCTGAAAACCTATTATGAAATCTCGCAATTTTGGGCACTTTCTTTCAAAAAAGTCTAGACAAATTTATGGATAATTAATTGACAAGTAAATTCAAATTGGTTTTAAATTATCAACAAAATTCTTTATTTTGGATTGAGCCTCGGGGAGCCGTTCAATTTAAAGTTAGTTGTTGTAATTTAATTTCCCAATTTTAAATGAAATTGTCATGTTTAATTTGGTTGCGCTTCAGAAGCGGACCAAATTGAATTTACGACAAATTTCTTTTCTTTGGGTATCTGAGCCTCGGGGAGCCACCCTTAGAAAATAATTTGTTGTAATTAATTAAACACATGAATAAAATATGATTTAAGAGGTGATGCTCTTACATATTGTTGTCTCCAAAATTAATTAGGAAATTGGTTTCCTATAGAGTTTTCTTAAAAGAGATTTTCATGAAAATAATATGTGGTTGAATTAAGAGAATTGTCTCTTAATTTAATAAGATTTGATTTAGAGAAATCAAAGTCTTAAACATATTATTTCCAAAATTGATTATGACAATTTAGGAAATTGTTTCCCAAAACAATTCCTTGAATAAAGTATGAAATTAGAATTAGGAAATCCGGTTCCTAATTCAATTAATGAGACTTGATAAATTAAGTCACATACATACTTTATTAAGGAAATCGTTAGTCATGACATAATTATATGTCATGAATGTGCTTAGAAAAGAAAGGATGAGACCTAAAACCCCTTACAAAATATTAAGGCTAACACCTTCCATTAATATGGTTAGAACCGGAGTTTTGTTTCTCGTTTGGGTTGATGGACACATCCATGCCCGGCTTGAACCTCAACATGTTCAAACCATGGAATTAGTTTATGAATAATATAGTAGGAGTCAGAGGTCAATCCTTAGTTTTGGTTGTTGGACACATCCAAGCCTGACTAAACGGTTGAATGAGCTCCAACCATATTAAAACTATTTCTTGATTAATGGGTCAGCCTTAAGCTTGGAGCATCGATTTGTTGTGCCACAGCCAAGGTCGATGTAAAGAGAGGTGCAGTTGGGTGCTATGTATAATGTTGCATACTTGTTAATGAGTTAACAACCCAATGATTTATGCAAACATTCAATTAGTTGATAGCATAAAGTGATAGTTACATATATGTGATATGTAATCGGTATAATTACCTACCTTCATAGCTAAGAATAACTTGATGGCCACAGCCATGGTTGTTCTTATCTATGGTTGGATATCAACCTATTTGGAGATGTTCCTACGATCTCCCGAATTGATAAAAAGGGTTATTCAATTTGAAAAATAAATAGGATTTTATTAATGAATGTTGATGCATTCTTTATCATTCTTCTCATATAAGCTCAATTTGTATTTCTAGGATAATCACTCGATCATGTCTTCTCTGAATTTACGTTCCATTTTGGACACCAATAAACTGACTGGGCCAAACTTCATGGACTGGCTTCGAAACCTGAGGATAGTCCTCAAGGCAGAGAAGCTAGCTTATGTCCTTAAAGATCAACTTCCCAACCGTCCTCCTGAAAACGCAACTCCAGACCAGTTTCCTGAGTTGCTCAACCTGCTGAAGACTGTAGAGCCTTCTGTGAAGCAGGATCAGAAGACGGTACTGTTAGTTGGTTCCTCGAAGAAAGGTTCTAAAAGGAATGCCAAAGAACTGAATAAAGGAAAGAAGAAAAAGGCCAAAAAGACTGAAAAGACACCAAAAGGAACTTGCCATCATTGTGGCAAGGAGGGTCACTGGCGAAGAAACTGCAAAGTTTATCTTGAGTCCTTGAAGAAGAAGGCATCCGATACCCCATCCTCTTCAGGTATCTTCGTTATTGAATGTCACTCTATTTCCTCAAATACCTGGGTACTTGATACTGGGTGTAGCTCACATATATGTAATGACATACAGGGGCTAAGGAATAGAAGAAGACTCGTCAAAGGAGAAGCGAATTTGCAAGTTGGAAACGGAGCAAAGATTGCTGCTGTTGCCATCGGAACATATTTGCTAAAGCTCCCTACAGGACGTGTCTTAGAATTGTATAATTGTTATTTTGTTCCTTCGTTAATAAAGAACATTGTATCTATTTCATGTTTGAATGAAAAGGGTTATCATTTAACTTTTAGTAATAATTGTTGTTACATAACTTTAAATGGCGTTCTTTATGGGAATGGAACTTTGTGCAATGGTATCTACACGTTAGATTTATCCGGTGACGTTTTCAATATCGAAGTTAGCAATAAACGTGCTCGAATAGATAATCGAATAGACTCCTACACGTGGCATTGTCGTCTTGGCCATGTAAGTAAGAAACGCATGACCAAATTACACCGATGTGGAATTTTGGAATCATTTGAACCCGGTTCATTTGATACATGCGAATCATGCTTAAAAGGCAAGATGGCCAAATTACCCTTTTGTGGAAAAGGTAATCCAGTGGGAGAATTGCTTGGTCTAATACATACTGATGTATGTGGACCAATGTCAACTCTTGCACAAGGAGGCTATAGCTACTTCATCACCTTTATCGATGATCACTCACGATTCGGGTATGTGTTCTTGATGAAACACAAATATGAAGCTTTTGAGAAATTCAAAGAGTTCAGAAATGAAGTAGAGAAACAGCTTGGCAAAAGTATTAAGATACTTCGATCCGATCGGGGTGGTGAATACTTAAGTCAAGAGTTTCAAGATTATCTTAGGGACAATGGGATATTGTCCCAATGGACTCCGCCGTATACACCACACCATAATGGTGTATCTGAGAGGCGCAACCGAACCTTAATGGACATGGTTAGTCGATGATGAATCATGCAACTCTTCCAAAATCCTTTTGGGGCTATGCACTTAAGACAGCTGTTTACTTGCTAAACAGAGTCCCGACCAAGGTAGTCTCTACTACTCCATATGAGAGGTGGAATAGTAAGAAACCTCACTTAACTCACCTTAAGATATGGGGTTGTCCTGCTTATGTGAAGCGGACTGTATCAGACAAATTGGATGCTAAGTCTGATAAATGTCTATTTATTGGATATCCTAAGGAAACGAAGGGTTACCAATTCTATCATCCCTTGGAACAAAAGGTGTTTGTTTCAAGACATGCTGCATTTCTGGAAAAAGAATTTCTTTTACAAGAAAACAGTGGGAGTGACATTGAACTTGATGAAGTTCAAGAAACTCCAATAGACATTACAGAGACACCTAGTCAAAACCCACAACTAATAACTCATAATGATGAGCTATCAGTTGAACCTAAAACAACACCACCCCTTCGTAGGTCTGATAGGACACGCAATATTCCAGAGAGATATGAATTTCTCATAAGTGAATCGAATGACGTGTTACTCATAAGCGATGACGAACCTATCAGTTATGAAGATGTTCTGAAATGTTCAGAAAGGGACAAATGGCTTGAAGCCATGAAGTCGGAAATGGATTCCATGTACGAAAATCAAGTATGGGACTTGGTTAACCCACCTGAAGGGATTAAGCCCATAGGGTGCAAGTGGGTTTTCAAGAAGAAAACCGACATGGAAGGTAATGTTGTTACCTTTAAGGCTAGATTAGTGGCAAAAGGATATCGTCAGAAACAATGAATTGATTATGACGAAACCTATTCGCCAGTAGCTATGCTTAAATCCATTCGGATGCTCCTAGCCATAGCAGCTCATTATGATTATGAGATATGGCAAATGGATGTGAAAACAGCTTTCCTTAATGGAAACCTGCTTGAGGATGTATACATGATACAACCTGAAGGTTTCACATCGGTTGATAAAACCAAAGTATGCAAGCTTCGACGATCCATATATGGACTGAAGCAAGCATCCAGGAGCTGGAACATCCGTTTTGATGAGACAATCAAAAAGTTTGATTTCTCACAAAATCCTGACAAACCTTGTGTGTACAAGAAGGTTAGTGGGAGTGCAGTCGTATTCCTAGTATTATATGTCGATGACATATTGCTTATAGGAAACGATATATCAGTCTTACAGACAGTTAAAATTTGGTTGTCCAAAACTTTCTCCATGAAAGACCTGGGAGAAGCAACCTATATCCATGGGATTAGAATCTATAGAGATAGATCAAAATGGTTGCTTGGTCTTTCGCAGTCTACATATATAGACCGAGTGCTAAAAAGGTTTAGCATGTCGGAATCCAAGAAAGGTTACCTTCCCATCAGGCATGGGATCAACCTTTCAAAGTCTATGTGTCCGCGCACAGAAGACGAGAGGATTTGCATGAATAAGATTCCTTATGCATCCACGATAGGATCTATCATGTATGCTATGTTATGTACTAGGCCCGATGTATCATATGCTCTGAGCGTCACGAGCAGATACCAGTCTGATTCAGGAATGGATCATTGGGCGGCTGTCAAGACAATCCTTAAGTACTTAAGAAGAACTAAGGATGTGTTCTTAATATATGGAGAAGGAGATATGGTAATACGTGGGTATACAGATGCCAGTTTCCAGACAGATAAGGATGACTCCAAATCTTAGTCTGGATACATATTTACTTTGAATGGAGGCGCAATAAGTTAGAAGAGTTCCAAACAAGACACCGTAGCGGATTCTACCACGGAAGCGGAATATATCGCAGCTTCGGAAGCAGCAAAGGAAGCAGTCTGGATCAAGAAGTTCGTCTCCGAACTTGGTGTGGTTCCAACCATTGATGAAGCAGTGCCGGTTTACTGCGACAACAATGGAGCTATTGCACAAGCAAAGGAACCAAGGTCTCATCAGCGATCCAAACACGTGCTTCGCCGCTATCATCTGATCAGAGAGATTATAAGTAGGAATGATATACAAATTGAGAAAATTACCACTGAAAGGAATTTAGCGGATCCTTTAACTAAGGTCTTGCCTCAAAGCAAGTTTGAGGGTCATGTTTGTTAGTGATATGAGAGAAGTGTCCTAAGGCAATCGCCTTATGATTGTAAACATTTATTTTAATAAATGATAATTCACTATTTGAGTATACATGTTTGTGTATTTGATTGGGATCTTAAACTCATCTACTGAATGTCCGCAATACAATTCACAGCATAAGAGAATTTGTGATGGGATCACAACTAGTGATTATCTCTAAATGTGCAATTGTAAAGTATTGAAAATATCCCTAGTCGATGAATTGATAAAAATGGACACTATCAATTCTGTTGAGACTAGCATGGGTTATTCTCTAATCAGCTGATTCTCACTGGCTGGTGGCATTGGGATGTCCGGAGATAAACATGGATGCTAGTTGAGGGAACTAGTTCATTGGAGTGACTAGCTGTAAAACTTCATATGGTAATCTATATAGATATGTCAATGAAGTTCTTACTACAGCTTAAGTGCGATGTTCCTTTGACTTGCGGTGTTCAATGTTGGAGCAATCGGCCCTAGGATGGTCCGGAGTGACCATGGGTTTTGATGTTTGGGCAAAGGGTTTAAGTTAGGTTTACCCTGTGTATTTGATATGTGTATGTTGAGTGTACAGGATTGTACAGGTACACATATGGACGTGACTGGATGGCCTCAGTACGGTGAAGGATGGCATGGAGGCCAGCTGGAGGTTGGTGTGCGCATCTGAGGGACCATGGAGTGCAGGGATGATGAGCTGATGGGCGCGGACTTCGAGGCGTACGTGAAGGGTGGCATGGATGCAAGCTGGAGGCTTGCGTGCGCATCCGAGGGACGAGGGCCGAAGATGAAGAGGGCGCGAAGGCAACAGTCGAGACTGCGGAGGAGGAGTCAGTCGAGTCATAAGGGTACGAGTGCTGTGTGAATGTACTCGGGAAGTCCTAGGGGTCAAGTGTTGAGTGAAATGTACTCAGGGAGGCTAAACCCTAGGCTGGTAGGCAGGGCAGTCGACTGGCCCGAAGGCAGTCGACTGCTAGAACACACAGAGAATCGGGTCGACCCAAGGAAGGTCGACCAGTCGACTGCCAGTCGACTGGAATTGGTTCCAGTCGACTGACTCCAGTCGACTGGTCCTGTACCAGTCGACTGGTGAAGTCTGGAAACAGCTAAGAATTCGAACGTTGGGGTGTAACGGTCGGATTTTAGTGGTACCAGTCGACTGGCCCTGGGGCAGTCGACTGGTGGCGTGGTTCTTAGCCCGAGTCCTATTTAAAGGGACTCGTTTTGGGGCTAGGTTTCTTGGCGAATCTTGCTTGGAAAAAGCTTGATAGTAGCCTTGTGTGCTCAGGTGTTTGTAGAGGATTGTGGAGAGGTTTCTCCACCCACAAGGAGCTACACGAGATAGCCGGAGAGCGTCCGGGGAGCGATCCGCCGAAGGATCAAGGGATCGTCCACCTCACGGACTGTCGTGGAGTAGGAGCTTCATCTCCGAACCACGTAAATCTTCTTGTTAGCATTGTTTATTGTTTTATTATTGTTTCCGCTGTGCAACTAACAACGTAGGTACAAGAAGATTAGACGATTTGCTATTCACCCCCCCTCTAGCTAGGGCAAAGATCCCAACAAGTGGTATCAGAGCAAGGACCGCTCTTGATCGGACTAACCGCCGAGGGAGCACACGCTAGAGGAGAAGAGGAGATGGAAGATAAGTTGGGGGACAACATCTACACTCCGCCGCCATACGACAATGAAGACTTTGATTATTGGCGGGCAAGAATGGAAGATTGGCTTAGCATGGAGTGGGAGTGTAGGATGATGATAGAAGAGCCCTTTGAGGTTCCAAAGGACAAGCACGGAAAGAATCTTCGTCCTCGATATTGGAATCAAGAACAACAAAATGAGTCCAAGGCAAATGAAAAGGTAATTGCAATTTTAGTGAATATGTTGCCTAAAAATATTTTGAGTTGTGTAGGTGAATACCAAAATGCCTATGAGTTGTGGACCAAGTTGATAGAATATCATAATAATCCTACACAAGCTCAAGTAGTGGAAGAACCCGAGGAAGTGAGCTCAATAGCTCAAGAAGAGGAAAATGAAGAAAAGGAAAAAGAAATGGGATTGTTACTATCCAAGGAGGAAGAGGTGTCCACATCCTCAAGTGAGGTAGAGGAATTGAGTGAGAGATCATCAACCTCATCAAGAGAAGAAGAGGAGGTATCAAGCTCAAGAATTGAGGGGGAGGAGAGACCCTCTTCAATTCCGGATCAAGAGGAAGCTTCCACCTCTCCCAAGGTTGAAGAAGTAGTCAACCTAGCCTCCACCTCCACCAAAGCAAGCAACAAAGATCACATCATATGCTTCGGTTGCAACAAGAAGGGGCACTACAAGGACAAGTGCCCAATAGGTAAAAGGAGGTAAAATCTAAACCTAATTTAAGTTCCTTTATATCTAACAAGGATTGTAGGAATGGAGGAGTCCAAGAAAGGAGGAAGAGAATTAGATGCTTTACATGTGGAGAGATGGGGCACTTTCACACCAAGTGTCCTAGAAAAGGTGAGCTAAAGAAGATGGAGCATCTTAGGAGATGGGAGAAAGAAGAAAGAAAGAAGAAACAAAAATCACATCAAGGGAGAACTTCAAGGGTAAGGGAGGTAATTCCTAACCCTAGGGTAAAATGCAATTCAATTTCAAGTTCTTCCTTACATTTTAGAAATAATGAAAATTGCCCATCCATGCATGATAGAATTAATGAGAAATGTTTAATGGTGCATAATTTTGGATTTAAGTATGATGATAGGAATAGGGATAACAAGGTAGATCATAATTCTAGAAAGAGCATGCATCATGATAGACCTACGACTTATGCACCTAAGGATCAAGGGATTAACCCCAAGAAGGGGAGACACATGCCTAGAAAGAATGGTAGGTCTAGAAATGTCCAAGGTGGACACGTGGACACTAAGGTCAAGAAATTAGAAAAGAAAAATCAAGCCTTGAGGGCAAGGCTTGATACATTAGAAAAGACCCTAGAAAGATTCAAGGTTGGATCTAAGGGCCTAGACCTAGTATTGAGTAGCCTAAAACCTAACTATGATAGATCGGGTTTGGGCTACCAAGCTAAGACCTCCAAGGCCAACAAAGAGAAATGTGCTGGCAAAGCACATAAATATGGCAAGGAGGGTAAGTCCAAAGATGGCAAGGGGGTGTCATCCAAAGGGAAAGAAAAGGGCTTAACCAAGGACAAGGTGTCCAAGGTTAAAGAGGTCAATTTTGTAGGCCAAGAGTCACCGGTGGCACACCGGTGTGGCCTAGTGTGGATTGAGTCACCTAGGGAGGTGGCTAGGGCTAAGAGCTCAAGGGGGAGCTCTAGGAGCCTTTGGGGTCCATGGTAGATGGATCTCAAAAGGTTCTCCCTTAGGAAATTAGGTGAAATGTGCCAAAAAGGATTGGAAGACTTGGGTAAGTCTTAATCCTAGATTTTGGCACATCAAAAGGTGAATTTTAGGGAGAAAATGTGAAAATAGGGCTATAATTGACAAAATTAAGGTTTAATGGTGGAATACCATGTAACTCAATAATAAAAATGAGTTATGATCAAGGAGAAGAGAATGCATTGAAGAGAAGTGAGAATTAGAACTTCTAGGATGAGATTATTTGATACACTTTGGAAGAAGTAGAGTTTGTGCCAATCTTGGGATCCGGAGTACATTTATTTGGAAACGTATTTTTCCCAAGTAGATATTGGTTTCACAAATCTCCCCACAAAATTTCAGATTTTTGGAGATTTGTAAAATTTTTAGGACATTTCTGAATTTCGGCCTGAAAACCTGAAAATCAGGTACCAGTCGACTGGTAAGTGACCAGTCGACTGGTGGCAGCGACTAGCAGTAGACTGGGAGGTCGACCAGGATCTGTACGCAGAAAAATTGAAGGGCAGTCGACTGGGAATACCCCAGTCGACTGGAGACAGTCGACTGGGACCATCCCAGTCGACTGGTCTCAGGCCCAGAAACTCTCTGTTTAGCAGGCAGTCAACTCCCATTTTGGGCAGTCAACTGATCAATGAGAGTAAGCATGAAAAAGGGCATTTTTGACCATAAAAATCCAGGATTGATCATTGGATATGATTTAGGATTAGAATTCTCGGTTATAATTTTATAATCCTTAGAAGAAGTGTTATCTCATGACTTTATATGGATTGAAAACCAAGGAAATTGATAAGTCTCCCTAGGAATCTAAGGTAAAAAGGGAGTTTGAGGACAATTCCATGTGTCAAATTAAGATGGTAGATGTGACAAACACATGGAATTAGAAAGGAAGTTGGAAATTGATACTTAATGAAAAATCCTTAAGAAGCTTAGAATTGTACCAAATGTCAAGCACACTTGATATTTCATGATATCATATTTTTCTAGGATAAGGGTATATCCTAGCAAGTGTGCTTGCAAACCTTAGAGTTTTTTTTTTTTTGGTTTGAGAGAGTGGTTTGAGTTCATTTTGGCACTAAGGGAAAGGGTGCTTGGGAGCAAGCCTTAATAGTGTCCAAAAGGGGAAGAACTCGAATGTTGGGTGGGGATAACTCAACATGGTGTTAGGAGGTTAAGTTGGGTAGAACTTAACCCTTTGAAAATGAAAATTAGGAGAAGGCATGGGTTAAGGGGGAGGTTGTCTCCTATTTGCTTTAATTTTCATAAGAAAATTTTTGGGTTTTGTACCAAACTTGGGAATGGGAATAGATACATGGTGAAATGTATTTTTCCCAAGTAGGTATGGGTTCCACAAAGTTGTCCACGAAGTTTGGAAATTTTTGGAAATTTGTGAAATTTCTGGTGCGTTTCTGAAATTCGGCCAGAAAACTGATTATCAGAGTATCAGTCGACTGCCTTGGGGGCAGTCGACTGGTAAGAGGCTGATTTGGGTATCAGCAGCTGGTTTGAGCCCAAATGACGAGGAACAAGTGTATGGGGGTCTAGTACACTGTGCGTAGGATCATTGGGGATGTTAAGAACCAATTATTGGGTAATTATTGGGTTCTTTTTGATGTATGGCAAAGGGGGAGAAATATTGTGTTTAAGTGGGAAACCAATACCTTTGCTAGAAACCCTAGGTTTAGGGTGAGCTGAGATTAAGGGGGAGCATGGTTGCTCCATTCTTGGCGTAAGGGGAACCTTGGAGAGGTTCTTAAAAAGCCTTTGTAAGTCCAATGCAGGGGGAGCTTGGGAGAAGTTTTAAAAGCCCAATTTGGTTGGAAATTCCTAGCTTGGAGGGCTAGGTGTAAAATTCCTAACTCGGAGGGTTAGGTGTAGGATGCCTTGGGATAGGATCCATTTTAGGTGTAAAATTCCTAACTCGGAGGGTTAGGTGTAGGATGCCTTGGGATAGGATCCATTTTTGCATTGCATATGCATTTATTTTAGCATGGTATTTGCTATTACTACTATCTTGCTTTCCCTAACTTAAACGAATTGCCAAACATCAAAAAGGGGGAGATTGTTGGAGCAATCGGCCCTAGGATGGTCCGGAGTGACCATGGGTTTTGATGTTTGGGCAAAGGGTTTAAGTTAGGTTTACCCTGTGTATTTGATATGTGTATGTTGAGTGTACAGGATTGTACAGGTACACATATGGACGTGACTGGATGGCCTCAGTACGGTGAAGGATGGCATGGAGGCCAGCTGGAGGTTGGTGTGCGCATCTGAGGGACCATGGAGTGCAGGGACGATGAGCTGATGGGCGCGGACTTCGAGGCGTACGTGAAGGGTGGCATGGATGCAAGCTGGAGGCTTGCGTGCGCATCCGAGGGACGAGGGCCGAAGATGAAGAGGGCGCGAAGGCAACAGTCGAGACTGCGGAGGAGGAGTCAGTCGAGTCATAAGGGTACGAGTGCTGTGTGAATGTACTCGGGAAGTCCTAGGGGTCAAGTGTTGAGTGAAATGTACTCAGGGAGGCTAAACCCTAGGCTGGTAGGCAGGGCAGTCGACTGGCCCGAAGGCAGTCGACTGCTAGAACACACAGAGAATCGGGTTGACCCAAGGAAGGTCGACCAGTCGACTGCCAGTCGACTGGAATTGGTTCCAGTCGACTGACTCCAGTCGACTGGTCCTGTACCAGTCGACTGGTGAAGTCTGGAAACAGCTAAGAATTCGAACGTTGGGGTGTAACGGTCGGATTTTAGTGGTACCAGTCGACTGGCCCTGGGGCAGTCGACTGGTGGCGTGGTTCTTAGCCCGAGTCCTATTTAAAGGGACTCGTTTTGGGGCTAGGTTTCTTGGTGAATCTTGCTTGGAAAAAGCTTGATAGTAGCCTTGTGTGCTCAGGTGTTTGTAGAGGATTGTGGAGAGGTTTCTCCACCCACAAGGAGCTACACGAGATAGCCGGAGAGCGTCCGGGGAGCGATCCGCCGAAGGATCAAGGGATCGTCCACCTCACGGACTCTCGTGGAGTAGGAGCTTCATTTCCGAACCACGTAAATCTTCTTGTTAGCATTGTTTATTGTTTTATTATTGTTTCCGCTGTGCAACTAACAACGTAGGTACAAGAAGATTAGACGATTTGCTATTCACCCCCCCTCTAGCTAGGGCAAAGATCCTAACAAAGGCTGCTGGTGAAAAGTCAACTGAGTGGTGAAGGTCCAGTAGTGAGTCGTTGTACTCAGGGTCTAAGCCGGGAGGGTTCGAGTGCAGAGTGAAATGTACTCGGGGAGAAAAACCCTAGGCTTAGGTGACTGGCAGTCGACTGGCCACTGGGGCAGTCGACTGGGAGCAGTCGACTGCTAGGATTGGGCAGTCGACTGCTGGTCGGCTGGAACAGCTGTAAGTTTCGAACGTTGTGAGGCAACGGTCGGATTTTGAGTGGGACCAGTCGACTGCCCTTGGGGGCAGTCGACTGGTAGCGGCTGTTTCAGTTTCGAGCCCTATTTAAAGGGGCTCGTTTCTTACTATGTTTCTTGACGAAACTTATCTTGGTTTAGGGCAAGTTAGTAGTCTTCCATCTCAGAGCTCTATTTGGGTTGTGGTGAGGTTTCTCCACCCACAAGGAGCTACGATTTCTAGCCGAAAGTTGTCCGAGACTTTATCCGTTGAAGGATTGTTGGATTAGTCACCCGACCGGGGTGGATACCAACTAAATCCTCTTGTTAGCATTGGTTAGTATATTATTACTATTTTATTATTGTGTTTCCGCTGTGCTACTAACCATTGTAGGTGAAAGAAGCCGAGAAATTGCTATTCACCCCCCTCTAGCATACGTATACGATCTCACATAAATGTATATAATTATCTTTTATATCGACCCATGTTGATTTTGATATAATGCCAAATATAATAAAAGATAATTGATTGAAATCAATCCATATTGATGATGTCAAATATAATAAAAAGCTATTGATTGAAATCAATACATGTTGATGATACCAAATATAATAAAACTCAATTGATTTAAATCAATTTGAGATTATTATCTATTATTGTTATTAAATGGCGGGCTTCTAAACATTGGGGCTCAGGAGGGATTCGAGGAAGACGACGATAGCTACGACGACGTTGACGATGAGGTCGAGGAGGTGGCGGAGCCAGAGCTTGTTGTCCTCGAGATAGTAGGAGGTGATGGTGTCAGGGCCACCAAGGTGGAGGAGGAAAGGGGCCCAAAAGGCCTTGGTGTCGCCGCTCTTGTTGGCCTCCACCGCGTTGCAATGTTACGCTGAATCTTTTTGATATAGATGTTTGCGTGAATATCAATATTGAATATTTTATTGTTATTAGGACACAATGTATATGAACCAGACATGGATGTATAATAGGTTAGATAATGGATTTATCCGTGAAGAATTTTTTACTGAAGTTGAAGAATTTGTAAACTTTTCAAAGTGTCATCTTGAGTGTTTAAATAGCGTCGAGTTAAAGTATCCATGTAATCAAAGCAGATGTAGAAATACAACTTTCCGTGATGAGAATACAGTGAAAACACATATCTGTAGGTATGAATTTGTTCCAGATTATAACAACTAGT
The DNA here is from genome assembly GCA_024364735.1 of Boesenbergia rotunda. Taxonomy (NCBI): domain Eukaryota; kingdom Viridiplantae; phylum Streptophyta; class Magnoliopsida; order Zingiberales; family Zingiberaceae; genus Boesenbergia; species Boesenbergia rotunda. The sequence goes on along the minus strand of JAGFNQ010003743.1, from coordinate 1,095 downwards.
ATTGTGATGGAGAGTCGTATGTATTTAAACCCGTTGAACCTTCCATTGCTTCATCATCCAACCCAATTGGTCCAAAGGCATCATATAGGTCTACTGATGCAATGCAATCAATAGTTTACGATGTAATGAATTCATTTGATTAATCAAATGTAGATCAAATACGTACTCCTGAAGTTCAGAACATGTATGACATGTTAAAGGTTAGTGAAAGAGAAGTATGAGAAGATATTCCTTCTGGTCATTTTCAATTGTCTCCTACTGCAAGATTATTGAATATGATGGCCGAACATCATTTCTCAAAACGGTGGCACCCAGTGCCTTTGGTGGTGCATGTGCCTTACGTCGGCTTGACCGTTCGCATGGTGGGTCGATGACTAAAATTGTCACCCCGAACAGCCCCTTCGAACCGAATGCCTGGCACCGGGGGTTACCCCCGTGCCACTCTATAGATGTGCCTCCCGTCGGCTTGTCCGTTCGCATGGTCGGGCGATGACTAAAATTGTCACCCCGAACGGCCCTCTGAACCGAATGCATGGCACCGGGGGTTGCCCCCGTGCCACACTATAGAAGTGCCTCCCGTCGGCTTGTCCCTTCGCATGGTCGAGCGATGACTAGAATTGTCACCCCGAACGGCCCCTTCGAACCGAATGCATGGCACTGGGGGTTGCCCCCGTGCCACACTATAGAAGTGCCTCCCGTCGGCTTGTCCGTTCGCATGGTCGGGCGATGACTAAAATTGTCACCCCGAACGGCCCCTTCGAACCGAATGCATGGCACCGGGGGTTGCCCCCGTGCCACACTATAGAAGTGCCTCCCGTCGGCTTGTCCGTTCGCATGGTCGGGCGATGACTAGAATTGTCACCCCGAACGGCCCCTTCGAAACCGAATGCATGGCACCGGGGGTTGCCCCCGTGCCACACTATAGATGTGCCTCCCGTCGGCTTGTCCGTTCGCATGGTCGGGCGATGACTAAATTTGTCACCCCGAACGGCCCCTTCGAACCGTATGCATGCACCGGGGGTTGCCCTCGTGCCACACTATAGAAGTGCCTCCGTCGGCTGTCCGTTGCATGGTCGGGCGATGACTAAAATTGTC
>JAGFNQ010003742.1:373978-428025 GCA_024364735.1 Boesenbergia rotunda | reverse complement strand
ACCGATTTTTTTTGGTATTTTTGGTATCAAAGCCCAGGATGCGGGATACCATCGATTCGTGGATTTCTCGGAATTTAAATCTGACACTGAACTGGTAGGTGTCGGAGCTCGGGTTTGATGTATTCATCCGAGTACATTACGGATTTTTAAAGCCGTGGTTGTGATGCGACGGCAATTTGGGGACTTGGCGGCGACGGGACATCTCCGGGCAGCAAATGTATAACTTGATAAGGTTAGTGACTTATATCCTTAGTAACCAATGGTTAATATTGTAACAGGTATGACTAGGCGCGGACGTGCCCCGCACCGGGACGTGGTCGAGGAACGGCCACGTAAGTCTACTATTGGGTCTCCGGTGACCAGGTCACCCGAGAGACCGACGGAGACGGGGCCAGTCAGTCAGGGACAGACTCCTCCGGTTGTTCCGAGGCCCTCATCTCCACTGCTGTCAGCGGTTCCGACCGCACCACCGTGACTACTTACACCGTTGATTCCCACAGTATCAGCACCGGTGCCTGCTACTGCTTACTCAGCGGGACCATCTGTGATACCAGTTGCTACACCTGCACCGGTGCCAGCAGTTCCGTACCGACAGTACCTCTGTCAGCACCACCCACGGCGTACCCAGCAGTACCTACACCTCCAGTGGTGCCACCGTGTCTACCCTTCGGTGCCTTCGTCTGTCCATTTGCGGGAGCTTCCGCGGCACCCACAGCAGTACCTACTCCCCCGGCGATGCCTACGGTTAGCTACCCCTCAGTACCTTTCACGGGAGTTTCTGCGGCTCCCTCAGTGGTTCCTGCTCCAGCAGCTTATTCGGCCCCACCAGTGGTCCCAGCTCCAGCAGTTTATTCGGCCCCACAGTGGCCCCTGTTCCAGGATTTTCACAGTTCCATCTACTGTTCTTGGCTTAGCACCTTATGCAGCTCCGCTGGTACCCCCTACTACTCCGGCAGAGTGTGCAGAGCCCGGGCACGGATACCCGCACTAGCAGAGTCGGTGAAAGGCGATTCACATTATTCCACGGAGGAGCTGATCCTAGGGCTGCCCATGACTGGTTGGAGACTTTGGAGGGTACGTTTGATTACATGGCTTGCTCCGAGTGGGAGAAGGCGGCGGCTAGCCGCATACCATTTACGAGGCGAGGCAGTTACCTGGTGGGCCTCGGGCGCACGATTATTGGAGAGCAGCATCTCACATGGGCCGTCTTCAGAGAGGCATTCGAGAGTCACTACGTTCCGTTATCCTATCAGATGACTCAGCGACAGGAGTTCCTGACTCTGCAGCAGGGGACTCGCACGGTTATGGAGTATAGCGCAGAATTCGACCGGTTGGCTGAATTCTGCCCCGAGCTGGTTACCCAGGATAGGTCACGGATGATCCACTTTACTCGAGGACTAGCTGCGTATATCAGACTCAAGCTTGCCGGATTTAGTATTGCATCTTACTGTGAGGCTTTGGAGAGAGCCCTTTTGATTGAGATGACTCAGCAGGAGGTGAACGCGGAGAAGAAAAAGGGAAAAGAGTCAGCTCAGGGTTCTTCTCAGACTCAGCCACAGCAGACCTCGGGACAGAAGCGGGGCAGTCAAAGTCAGGCAGCTCAGAGCACTTCTGAGACATCATTGCGGCCTCAGAGGTCTAGACGTACTATAGGAGGGTACAACCAGTCTTATCAGCAGAGTCGAGAGCAGTCTACTGATAGATCGCACTGTGTACAGTGCGGTTCTCGACAGCATAGTAGGGGGGATTGTCCGCTGGAGCATCCTATTTGCTACTACTGCAAGCTACCGGGACATCTGAGTCGAGATTGTGCGCTGAAGGCACAACATGAGAGTACGGGAGTTACTGGACAGGGTGTACCTTCGAGTCAGCCAGGATCTCAGGGGGGAGGACATACGACTCAGCCTCCTTTCCGTCAGCCGCGGACCGCTCCCCCAGCAGCTGTTTATGGTATGTATGGATATGAGCACTCCAGCACCCCATCAGTGTCACCCTTGACTACTTCAGGGTCTCAGCATCAGACTGCGCCTCCGTATCAGCATTATCCACCATGTCAACCACAGCAGTATTCGTCAGTGGCACCGCCACAGCCACAGCAGTATCTGGCAGTTCCACCTCCACCGCCAGAGACGGGACGAGTATATGCTGCCACCAGAGAGGAGACACCACGGACCGAGGGATCGACTTTTCGCGGTATGATGTGTCCTTCATGCATTTCCAGTTAAATAGTGATAGATATGAGTAGTGTTCCATTTCGTGGCTGTCACGGATACCTTTGGCTGAGGTCTAGCGAGTGTTTACGGCTAGATCCTGGAATTTAGAGATGCCCTATTAGTTGGAGAGATTTTGGACAATAACCAGTGGATGGGAGACCACTGGTGTCGGTAGGTTGCTACCTTACCCTGGAAATGTAGGGTTAATACCCGTCAGCACTTATATGGTAAGTGTTGTTAGTATTAGTTATTGGTGGAAACCGTACCCAATGACGAAATTTGGGGACCAAATTTTTATTAGTGGGGGAGGATGTTAAATCCGACACGTTTGAATAGGTTCCGGAAATTTTCGGAGAATTATCGGATAGGTCCCAGGGCTTCCGAGTCCATGGACACAAATTTAGGGACCAATATGAATTAAAACTCATAATTACAAGGGTTAAGTAGTAACAAACATTAAACTAGGGGTGAGATTGTGATTAGCCCAAAGTTGCTTGGACCAAAGTGCAAAACTCCCACTATAAGTCACTTGCGTTTCCTCCACAGCCGCAACATTCCCTTTCCTCTCTCGCTGCCCTAGCCGAACCCGACGCCACCTTCTTCATCGTCTTCCTCTTCTCCTTCTCCCGTCGAGCCCTAAGTCGCCGCAGCCGAGCCCGACGTCTTCTCTCCGCGTGCCCTAGCGGCAGGAGCTTTCCTTCTCCTTCGTGCGAGTCGAGCAGGAGCTTCCCTCTCCCCGGTTCTTCTTCTTCCTGCTTCTCTCTCGTTTGAGCCGACGCCAGGCCTCCCGTGCGCCCGATGCGAAGCAACCACCGATTCCCTTCCCCGTTCTTCACGCGTGTGTGAGGCTGCTCTTGCCAGCTTCCATCTCCCAGCCACGGCACAGGTATGGAGCATTTCCTAGGTTTGGTTCTGGATGTTTTCTGGATTGTTGGCTCGAAATGGAAGCTGAATTGGATTTAGAGTTGGTTTGGCAGCATTACTCCCTACTCCTACTCGCTGTGCTGATTTGGTTTTCTGCTTTAGAGAACTGCTCGGGATTAGGTAAGGAAAGTGATTGATTGTTGTAGCTCTGTCATTAGTTTCCCTCCGTGGTTTGGAAATGTTAGAGAAATGGAGTGTTGAATGAGATTCCTATTTTTGGGAGCAGGTTTGAATTGGGCTGTGGTCTTGGAGGCTGCCGTGAGCAGCTGGGTGGATTTCCCCTGTCCTGTGCCAAGCAACCAAGGGAATTGGATAAGAGGTAAGGTGATCAAGTTTAATCTATGCTCAGTGTTAATTGATGTGTTCTTGATTAGTAGGTTAGTATGAATGATTCTATTGAGGATTCTTTGGAATGGATAGAATTAAATTAGGAGATGAAACCTAATCTAATCGGGTGGATCATTAGATTAGAACAAATGGTAGGTTTAATATAGAATATGACACTATATTAAACCGAGCCGTGATGGATCGAAATTCATGATTAAAACTAATCATGGGAAAATTAAGGGGCATTCATTTAATTAAAGGTAATTAAATGGACAGGAACGATTAAGTTAACCCTAGAAGGAATTTGGGATTTATTTAGCTATTTACTAATTTTGTAATAGCTAATATAAATGTATCCTTTATACAGGGACTTGATTTGATTATTGTGCTGATTATTGGCGGGTGGTTCTATCTCATTTGATACGGACTTCATTCTTTTGGAGGCGGGTACCCTTTGACTTATCTTTTAGATATTGTCATTTTGTTATGCATAGTCTGTTATAGATAGCAATAAGATCATACGCTATCCCTGTTTATTATGTCTGTTCTGGATACTTGTTATTTATCCCTGGGTTATTATGCCTGTCTTGGATACTTGTTAGTTATCCCTGGTTGGTATGCCTATTCTGGATACTTGTTGACTATCATGGTTTATTATGCCTGTCCTAGATACCTGTGGTTTATCCCTGAGTTATTATGCTGTTAGTTCCATACAGTATCAGGTAGTGTCATATCTATATGTATGCTTTGAGATCGTGAGGTATCTCCTGCCTTTGACCTTGAGGGATCTGTAGTTTTCGGCCAGTATACCTTGTAGGTTAACTGTATTTCCTGTTATAGGATTTCAGACTGAGACCTAGTATACTGAGGACTTGGGAGGGAGGTATGTGTATCTATCATACACCATCCTTGCATTGTTGCATGCCGGCGATCAGTGACTCCCTTGTGGTTGAGCCTATCGTCTTCCGGTACATGTTATGCACACACGGCCACTCATGGGTTAGTGGATACCGTAGGATGTGTGCATTTGCTCTGTACTGCTCCGCTCGACCGCTCAGGGGTAGTGGCTTCGGAGCGTGGTAGCAGGCGGAGATCCCTTCTCTTCCCATAGACCAGAGGAGATGAGAGCGACGCTCCCTCATATATACATGGGGTAGGGGGGCGGTCCCCCGACAGCATCCTGTCCACTCGGTCACTCAGGAGCAGTGATGGCAGAGTGCGTACAGTGTCACAGCTCTACCCACTCGGCCGACACAGTATCGCCTGTCTCGGTGGCTTGACTGGAGTTAGGGGGTGACCATGACATTGCACCATGTGCATATTTTGCATCGTGCATTGATTGCTGCATTTATTTGCTGCACTTGTTTGACATGCATATACTGGATACCTGTATACCTTGGAATATATGTTATACTTGTTCCCTAGGGACTTATGTCACCCTTTGCAGGATGGATGGATTCTGGTATGTATCTTTATTCAGTATCTTCGGTATACCCTTTCCTATTGTTCATATGAGGTTGTATCAGCGTAAACTTCTATTGTTATTATAACATACTATGCATATCTACTGGGTATTCGCTGAGTTTATGGACTCACACCGTTGCCATATGATTTTATTTCAGGTTGATGCCTGCCAGGAGATCCCTAGCAGCCAGTCCCCAGCTCCAGAGGAGCTCCGCTTGGTTTTATTTTATGTTTGTTGTGCTTATGGACCCTGTAGTATTTCCTATGCTTCCGTTGTGGTGTTTCGAACATGTATTCATGTTTAATTCGATGGTATTGTACTTTTGAGTCCTATGTTGGACTTCGTGGAGTTTTGGCTTTGTTCCTGCCCCCTGGCAGCTCAGGTGAGATCGTATTTTGGTTTTACGATAGTTATAGTCATATAACTGTTATTTCTGTATGGATTTGAGGCCTGAGGCCATTTAACTGCGTGGTTGTGATATATTTGTCTGTGTGTATGTGTAAATTGTCCGCCGGACAGGGGAGGTGCTGTCCGATTTTATATTGGATCAGCGGCTCCTGGGTCTCGGGGCGTGACAGACTCATCAGACGATGAACGAAGCTCAAGTAGTGAAGATGAGAGCTCCTCCACTTCATCATCAGAGTCAGAAGCTTCGGTAAGTGAGGTATACCACTTACCCTCCTCTACTTTAGTGAAAATAATTTCTAGCACGAACATGGACTTAGCTAAGGCTAGAAGTAAAGTTAAGGATCTAAAAGAACAAATTGCCATGCTTAGAGTAGAAGCTACTAAACTTAAAGATTTACATTCTAGTTCTACCTCTTCACATGTTTCACACTTTGAAAATGAAAATAGGGAATTAAGAAAACAGGTAGATGACCTCACGAAGGCCCTTAGAAAATTCCAAGTAGGATCTAGTAACCTAGATATGATCATCAACAGTCAAAGGGCTGTGTATAACAAGACCGGGTTGGGTTATAGGCCTAAGACAAAGGAGGTAGTATTTGTTTCACTTACCGGTAGGATTGGTGCATCTAGGAGACTAGGGGCTAGAGGAACCACAAAGAAGGCATGAGTACCTAAGAGATTTCTAAATGATGCTTATGGATCAAAGATATGGGTACCAAAAGAGTATATTTTCCATGTTGTTTAGGTAAAGGTGAAGGAGGCCCCAACTATGTGGATAGTAGATAGTGGATGCTCAAGACACATGACCGGAGATGTGAGCAAGTTCACCACTATTAGCTACCTAAGAGAAAGGACGGTCTCCTTTGGAAATAGTGAAAAGTTGAGAATCATTGATAGGGGCACAATTGAGGTATCTCCCACCATTTCCATACATAAGGTACTTTTAATCAAAGATATGAAGTTTAATTTATTAAGTGTGAGTCAATTATGTGATGCCGGTTTTAGAGTTGAGTTTCATGCTAGAAAATGCATCATTAGACATAATGAATCAAGTACTATCATATTAGAAGGGTTTAGAGAGGCAAACTTATACTATCTTGATCTTACTTATGCTACTAACAATGTTGCTAAGTGTTTCATGTCCAAAGAAAAAGAAGGATGGTTATGACACCGAAGACTTGGGCATGTCAACATGAGGAGCATTGCAAGAGTGGCCAAGGAAGAATTAGTAAAGGTACTACCAATGATCAAGTATGAGAAGACCAAGTTGTGTGATGCATGCCAAGAGGATAAGCAATCAAAAGGATCAACAAAGGTAATGTTGGATCGAGAGAAAACGATAGAGGGGGGGGTGAATATCATAAGTCGTTTCGGATTGAGAAAGAGAATACGCAGCGAAAAATTTAAAACAAAACAGTACGCAAACACCAAGATTTTACTTGGTTCGGAGTCGCGGTCGGCTCCTACTCCAAGGCCCACAGTCGTTGACCGTTTACTGGGGGCAATTCTATATGTGCGCAAATTCTTACAAACAGTTGTATAGTAGTAAGTGCAGTAAGAATACAATTAAAAATTGACTCTTCGTTACCGACGCCCGGTGTAGATCGTTCTTCGGTGCGTAGGGTTGTCGCCGGCGCTAGAATCTCGAGATGAAGGACTTCTGGAGCAGAGCGCGTGAGTTGAAGAGCGTATTTGCGTTGAAAAACTTAATGTCTGAAGCCTTGGGGTCGAGGGGCTTTTTATAGCCTCCCGGGGTGCCCTGAATGTTGGGGTCGCCCCCCCCCCTCCACGTGTCACCCGATCCGAGCAAATCTCGGTCAGCCCTTATCCCACTCGAATAGGGTTGAGAGTTGACTGTGGGGGCGCCCGGGATGCTGGGGGCGCCCGGGTTGACTCGTTCCGCTGGCTTCTCGGCTGGATAAGTTTTATCCACTTCGTTGGCTTGAGCTCGCGGCACCCTGGGCACTGGGGGCGCCCGGGAGCACGGGGGCGCCCGGGAGCATGGGGGCGCCCCGCCCAGTGAGCTTCCGAAGCGTACTTTTGCTGAACTCATGTTTGGCTTGTACTTAGGGCGCCCGGGTCCTTCCGGGTGCCCTACCCAGCTGCTGCCTCACTCCTTTGAGGCTTTCTGAGCTGCAGACACTCGTTCCTTCGGTCCTGCATCTAGGGTTAGTACCAAACAAGATAGAGCAAATGTGTTAGTGAGTCTTACAGCCGTAACTGTCTTAGTTCTAACTTTGGGTCTCCAAAATGGAGCCCTAGGTCGAACCGACGCCTACTGTTCCCTCGACGGGGAACGCGTCCTCACCTACTCCTCTCAGGAGAATTTACCTGTTGCCAACCGGCTCCTCCGGTTGGACTTTTGCCCGGCAGTCCTTCACCAGGTGCCCAGCAGTCCTTCGCCAGGTCTTCGTTTCCAAGCAGTCCTTCACCTGGTGCCTAGCAGTCCTTCGCTAGGTCTTCGTTTCCAAGCAGTCCTTCGCTAGGTCTTCAACTTCTAGCAGCCCTTCGCTAGGTGCCCAACAGTCCTTCGCTGGGTCTTAGGGTTCCGATGCCTAGCAGTCCTTCGCTAGGTGCCTAGCAGTCCTTCGCTAGGACTTTGTTTCCTGGCAGTCCTTCGCTAGGACTTTGTTTCCTGGCAGTTCTTCGCCAGGTGCCTAGCAGCCCTTCGCTAGGACTTTTCCTGTACACTTGAGTAACATCGTTAGATCACCAACAGTACTTAACTTTGAATCCTTTACCAATATCAAAACAAGGTTCGATATGATGCTTCCTGCACCAACAGGTAAAACCCTAACCACTACCTGCTTGCCTTTAGAACTTTTGCACATAGATTTATTTGATTGCCATAGTACTCCCTCACTTGTAGGGAGTAAATATTGCCTAGTCATAGTAGATGATTTCTCTATATTTACATGGGTTTATTTCTTGAAACATAAGGATGATACCCTAGAGATCTTTATAGGATTTAGTAAAAGGGTAGAAAATGAAAAGAACATCAAAATAAACCGAATCAGGAGTGACCATGGTGGGGAGTTCCAAAACGTAAGTTTCACACAATTTTCTATTGAAAATGGGTACAAGCATGAGTTTTCATGCCCAAGGACTCCTCAACAAAATGGGGTAGTTAAGAGAAGGAACCGAGCCCTACAAGAAGCTGCTAGGACTATACTTAATGCATATTCTCTTCCTAGCTACTTTTGGGCCGAAGCGGTTAACACCGCTTGCTATATTCAAAACCGGGTGTTGGTACATAGGTTTCTAGGGAAAACACCCTTTGAACTTTGGAATGGAAGGGTACCACAAGTTCACTATTTTAGGGTCTTTGGATGTAAAGTCTACATCTTAAACACCAAAGATGACTTAAGGAAATTTGAATCAAAAGCCGATGAAGGAATTCTAGTAGGGTACTCATTGACTAGTAGGGGTTATAGAGTGTACAACAAGAGGACAAAAATGATTGAGGAGTCCTCAAATGTCAAATTTGATGAAACAACTAGTACCTACCCTAGAAAGGCTTCAATTGATAGGGATATAGAAGAGGTCCAACCCCTTGCCCAAAGAATCCAAGACTTACATTTGGAGGGCAATGATCAAGGGGGAGTAAGAAGTACCTTAGAGAATGAGGAAGAAGGAGTAAATGAACCCACAACCTCTAGGCCCTTGAGACATCACCATGATCACCCTATTGACCAAATAGTGGGTGATGTTACTCAAGAAGTAAGGACAAGGTCCTATTTTAGGGATCAAACTAGTCAAATAGCTCTAATCTCCCAATTAGAACCCAAGTCCGTTGATGAAGCATTGGGAGATGTTGATTGGGTTTTGGCCATGCAAGAAGAGCTAAATCAATTTGAGAGAAGTGAAGTTTGTGAGTTAGTTCCTAGGCCCACTGATTGTACCATTGTAACCACAAGATGGGTCTTTAGGAACAAACTAGATGACCAAGGTAAAATCACTAGGAATAAGGCTAGATTGGCAGCTAGGGGGTTTAACCAAGTTGAGGGACTAGATTATGATGAGACCTATGCCTCTGTCGCTAGGTTAAAATCAATTAGAATTCTACTAGCCTATGCCGCTCACATGGGTTTCACACTTCACCAAATGGATGTGAAGTCGGCATTCCTTAATGGGATCATTAAGGAAGAGGTCTATGTAGAACAACCCCCCGAGTTTGAGGACCCTAACTATCCAAGACACGTGTTCAAATTAAGAAAAGCCTTATATGGATTGAAACAAGCTCCCCGGGCTTGGTATGAAAGGCTTTCTTCATTTTTAGTGTCTAAGGGGTTTAGGAGAGGAACAATTGACCCTACTTTGTTCCTAAAATCCAAGGATAAGGACATATTTGTTGCCCAAGTCTATGTAGACGATATCATTTTTGGGTCAACAAATAATGACTTCCTACAAGAATTCATCAAGTGTATGAAAGATGAATTTGAGATGAGTCTTGTAGGAGAGTTAACCTTCTTCTTAGGACTTCAAGTTAAGCAAACTAATGAAGGTACACATGTCTTTCAAACCAAATATGCTAAGGAGATGTTAAAGAAATCTGGTTTAGAAAATGCTAAGGTAGCATCTACACCCATAGGAACCAATGTGAAAATGGATAGTGACATTGAAGGGAAAATGGTAGACTCTAAACAATATAGGAGCATGATTGGTAGCCTCCTATACCTAACCGCTAGTAGACCCGACATACTTTTTGCGGTTGGTATGTGTGCAAGGTACCAATCTTGTGCCAAAGAGTCCCATTTGGTTGTAGTTAAGAGAATCTTAAGGTAGTGAAAGGTACCCTTAATGTCGGACTTTGGTATCCTAGAACACCTAATGTTGACCTAATTGGATACACCGACTCGGACTATGCGGGTTGTAAGTTAGATAGGAAAAGTACAAGTGGAGGGTGTCAATTCCTTGGGTCTTCCTTAGTTAGTTGGAGTAGTAGGAAACAACCATGCGTTGCCCTATCAACAACGGAAGCGGAATATGTAGCAATGGGTGGGTGTGTTTCCCAACTCCTTTGGATCATGCACATCTTAGAGGATTATGAGTTACATTACACCAAGGTCAAAGTCTTGTGTGATAATGTAAGTACAATCAACTTAACCAAAAATCTGGTTCACCATTCTAGGACAAAACACATTGAAGTGAAACATCACTTCATTAGAGACCATGTGGCAAGGGGAGACATAGAACTACACTATGTTGAATCAAAGTCGAACCTAGCCGACATATTTACCAAGCCTCTTCCCGAATCGGAGTTTACATCCTTAAGAAGAGGCCTTGGAATATGTTTTGTGGAAGTATAGGATGAACTAGAAAATATTAGTTTTGAAAAAGGGTGCTTAATCATTAGGGTGATACATTTGGCTCACTTGTGCTTGTGGCACACTGTTGAACCATTAAAAGTATCAAAATATGAAAATTAGACCAACTATGGGGAAGGCAAGTGTTTAATCAATGGATACTTTGCCCAAAGATCATAGTTGGGCATTTTAAACATTCGAAAATCATTTCATGCTTTACATACTTTGCCATGCTTTACATGCTTTGCCATGCTTTCAAAGTTTGATACAAAATGTAGTGGTTTTCAAAATTTTTGGATTTTTATCAAAAGTCATGCATGTTTGAAATTTTATATGGACTAATATTTTTCCCTGATAGAGTATAACATTTCAAACATGTATGCAAAATTTTACAATTTTTGGAATTTTCTGGAAGTTTCTGAAATTCGACAGAAAAGCTGAAATTTCAGACTGATAGCGTATCAGTCGACTGCCCCATGGGCAATCGACTGGCATGCCTGTTTTCAGCCACTGTGAGAAATTTCAGAAATTCAATATTCTCACTTTTGATGCCCTAGGGTTTGGTTGTTTGAGGCAATCATTTTGATGGTGTCAAAGGGGGAGAATGGGTGGTTTAAGTTAGAATTTTAACTTAGATTGGATGGTTTAAGGTGTTCTTTCTAACTTAGACCTTGAATGATTAAAAATGGGGAGAAGACATGGATTAAGGGGGAGGTACCTCTTAGGTTCTGATATGTCTTATACTTTTAATACATTGCTGTTGTTAAGTGGTAACCTAACTTGGATTTAGATTAGAATTGAAAATTGGGAGAAGATATAGATTAAGGGGAGGGTACCTCTTAGGGATACTATGTCTCATGCTTTTTCAATTGTTATCTATTGTTATTGTGGTTGTTATTTATCTCTAACTTAAACATATTGTCACACATCAAAAAGGGGGAGATTGTTGAGGCAATCGACCCTTAAATGATTGGAAGATCATGGTTTTGATGTGTGTGGGTGAATATGTTTAAAGTTAGAGTGTTATGTTGTATTTGATGTGTGTGATTGAGTTTGCAGGACTTGGAGGATCACACATGGTGGACATATCCGAGGGACGAGAGCCGAGGGAGGAGAGCTCCAAGGGCAAGCCGGGAAGTGGACTTCAAGGGCACACGTGAAGGGTGACATGGAGGCAAGCCAAGGGAAGGCTTGCGTGCGCATCCGAGGGACGATAGCCAGAGGAAGAGGACATCAAGGGGCGAACCAAGAGAGCAGGCCTGAAGGCACACGCGAAGGAGAAGGTCCGGAGTGGCTAGAGCTGAGCTGTGAGGCAGGGCAGTCGACTGGCCCTGTGGCAGTCGACTGCCAAAACTCACAGAAAGTTGGTAGCCTCGGACCAGTCGACTGGCATTTGGGCAGTCGACTGGTATACCCCGAAACTAGCCGTTGGCTAGCAATTAATGCTAGGCCAGTCGACTGCCCCAGGGGCAGTTGACTGGTGCGGGCTGGACAGATTGTGAATCTGTCCTATTCACCTATAAAAGGAGCACTTTTTGTACGTGCACGGTACGGTTCCGTACAATGTCGAAGTGCTGCTCGTCTGTAGAGTGATTCTTGCTTCCTCTCTCGTATTTCTGCATCTGTAAAGAGGAAGATCTTGTTGTAAAGGTTTCTCTACCTCAAGGAGGCTTTTCGATAGTGAAAATTGGTGCCCACGGCGTGGATCCTTGGACTAGTCACTCATCCGGGTGGATACTAAGTAAACGATAAGTGTTAGCATTGTTTTTAATTCTTTTGCATATTATTTCCGCTGCGCTAACAATTCTATAGAAATCCAAGATCCGAAAAAGTGCATTCACCCCCCCTCTGCATGCCTAAATGATCCTTCAACCTTATCATGCTGAAGAATACCTGGAGGTTCTACAAGAGTAGATGTATCCATGGCCTCCTCCTGGTCATGTACATGCTCCCCTTCAATCTCAGGTTCTGGTGGATATTCAACTAAGAGAGGTGATCCCTGGGTCCTTGCTTCCACCATGCAAGTCCCTACACTTTCATACTGATCCTCTGAATCTTCTAATGTATCAAGCAATGTCGGTGGTCCCTGGGGCTCAGTGCAATCCCCTACACCTGTAGAATCATCTGCAACGCATACTTCATCAACAATATCTGCAACAGCCATATTAGAAAAATTAGGACCAATAGCAACTATATTATCACAAAATAAAAGATGAGAAGGGTCCTATAGAGCTTCAGATTCGAATTTAAGGCTGTCACAAGCTTTTCCATCCATCTCCTCCACTTCCTCCACAGCTAATTCATCCTCAGCTTTCTCTGAAATAAAATCTCCTCCCACTATATCAAATGAAGCTTTATCAGCAATTAAATCTGCCTCAACATCCTCATCTATAATACCCATGCTAATGCTAGGAGGATCCTCTCTGGGGTGATGTGTGGAGGGTAAAGAGACTTTTGGCTCCTCCTCTTGAGCTGAAAATTTTGAAAATGAACTCTGAAGAGGAATTTCAGGAGGAATAGCTGCTGTAGGTACCTTGATTCTGCTGAATTCTTCTTCTTCTTCCACTAAAATTGCAAGATCAATTGAAGAAGGACTTAGACTTGCACTAGGGTCACTACCAACTGATGTAGAATCAATTCCAGGGCTATTTTGAAGTGGAAAATAAGATGCTGAATTTTTTTTAGGAATTTCATTCCTTGGAATGTTTAGACTTGAAACAACTTTCTCATTCCACAAAGTTAGTTCACAATCATGCCCCTCAGAATTAAGAGTAGCTTGAAAAGGGAATTGGCTTGATCCTTGGGCTTGCATTTGATTCATTTCACTAACCAATTTTCCCATGTGTCTCTCAATGTTTTGAAGCGCAGAATCATACTCTTGTTGTTGTGAACTTCGTTGTTGTATGATTTGTTCCATAATCTCCCCAAGCCTTTGTTGTTGAGCCTCAAGCTCACTAGAATTCTCAAAGTCTCCTTGATTGATATAAGACTCTTGTTGAACTTAAAATGTAGCATTAGGTTGCTCAAAATCATGACTAGGCTGTGAATTCTAAAAATAAGATGGTTGGGGTTGATTAAATTGTTGATTCGGCTGTAAAAATTGCTGAAAATTGGGCTGGAAGCTTGGTTGGAATTGCTGAGAATTATAGCCCTGAAAATTCTGAGTTTGAAGTTGAAATTGATGTGGCGAGGGCTGAAATTGTGGAGGCTGAAAACTCTAATTGTATGGTTGAAAACATGGCTGATTAGGATTGTAACCTTAGTGAAAATTTTGAAATTGTGGTTGAAATTGTTGTTGTGGCTGATTGAAAGGTTGGTTTTGCTGAAAATTCGACTAGGGCTGCTGAAATTCTTGAGAATGCTGCTGGAAACTCTGAATAGGCTGCTGAAATTGTTGGAAAGGTTGACTTGGCTGAAATTGATAATTTGGTTGCTAGAAATTTGAATAGGACTGCTGAAAACTTTGAAATGGAAGCTGTCCTTGTTGGAGGGGCTGTTATGAATAAAGATGATCCTCCCAGCCCGAATTGTAAGTAGATGAATAACTGTTGGGTCTTCGTTGGAATTCCATTTGCTACACCAAAAATTTTAACTCCAACAATGAACTTTTGATCTCAAACTGTTCATTTGAAAACATTTTGAACGTCCTCAAGGTCACCACCTGCAGTCCTGTCACAAAACAAACAAAATGGCAGCAACCGTATACAAAAAGATAAAGCAAATGAGAATAGAATCAAAGAATATAAATATTAAACACAAGCTCAAATTAAACAAACTCAACTAGTGATTCCCCGGCAACGGCGCCAAAAATTTGATAGTAGCCAAATACTAGTGTCACGAATGAGCCTTAAATTTAGATATTTATAAACTGAAAACCCTTGGCTAACAAAGTTAAAATGTAATAGAGGGACCTCAGGTCGTATTTTTCCAAGGACTAGTTGAATGAATGTTTAATTCGAGCTTGAGAGTTATTTGTCGTTTGATGTTTGGGTTTTCTAATAAAATGAGGGTTTTTGCGATAGGGAATTGACAATATGAAATAGAATTGAACTTAGGAACTGAACAGAATGAAATAGACTTAACTAAGTAGAAATGACTTAGGAAGTTGCAGAACTGAACTTAACCTAGTTAACAATTGAGCAATTAAATTCTAACACTTGAATTGAAACTTAAGAACTAATTGCAGGGAATTAATCGCAGGAAATAAATTACAGGATAAAGAAAATTAGAACAACACAATGCTTAAGCACTTGGCTTGAAGTGTAATGGAAAAACTTGAACAACTTAAAGAAATGCATGTTTAAAACCAAAATAATCCTAATTAGAACATCAAATCAATTCATCACAAGACTTCCCTCTGCCGTCACACAAAGGTTGAGTTAGAAACCCTCTAAACTCAAAAATCAATGAAGCAAAACTTCCTTGCTCAGTTTGCCGTGAATCTTGCTGTTCTGCTCTTCCTGATCGGTCAATTGACCGATCAGGTCCTCTTCTGATCGGTCACGGGACCGATCAGATGCAACTCTGTCCGGTCACCATGATCAGTCAGTAGTTGAACGCCGAACTCCTCTTGACGAGCTGATTCGCGATCGAGCCAAAAACCTTTAGACTGCGTCGGAGAACCCCTCCTAACAATCCTTCAGCTTCAGTAGATGAAAACCCGTGATCAAGTGGAAGCAACCAGTGGAATGGAGCTCAGGCGAAACCCTCCCCTTTGCTCCTCTTAGCTGCGAGAATTAGTTAGCAAAACTGAACTGGAAATCTCACCGCGATGATTCAAAGCCCTGAGAAGAACAGATCTGATGTTGGTCGCGCGATCTGAGAAGAAACTGATGAAGAAAAACTAACGAAAATGATGAAGAACTGGTGAAGAAAACGGAAGAACAATGGCTGCTGCGACCTGGTGACCTCGCGACGACGACGAGAGAATTCTGAGGGATTAATGCCTTTATAGTTTGAAATGAACGGCTGAGATCGTTTTTGCTCCATCCAACGGTCGGATCTCTTTAGATCTGAACCAAACCTTCCAGATCTTGATAAATGGTTCTGATCTACTTCTCCTCAGCTCGGATCAATCAGATCAACGATGGATGGCTCAGATCTTCCTTTCCTTTGAATGGACGGTTGAAACTGATGGATCGCTTCGGCGTGCTAGAGGGGAGGGGTGAATAGCACTTTTTCGGTTGAATCTCTACAATGTCGTTAGTGCAGCGGAAACAATAATATGCAAAGAAAATAATAACAATGCTAACAACCAAAAGTTTACTTGGTATCCACCTAGATGGGTGACTAATCCAAGGATCCACGCCGTACACCACTTCCACTATGAAAAATCTCCTTCAGGTGGAGAAACCTTTACAGTGGTGATCTTCCTCTTTACAGAATGTAGTAGAATGAGAGAGAGAAAGTAGAGAACACTTTTCAGACGAGCAACACTTCGTTATCGTACGGAACCATACCGCTCACGTGCAAAAAGGTCCTCCTTTTATAGGAGAACAAGACAAACTCGCAGTCTATCCAGCCCCGCACCGGTCGACTGCCGCTGGGGCAGTCGACTGGCCTAGCATTAATTGCTAGCCAACGGCTAGTTTTCGGGGTATACCAGTCGACTGCCTCTGGGCCAGTCGACTAGTAGAAGGCTGAAAACCTTCTGAGTTTTGGCAGTCGACTGCCCTCTGGCCAGTCGACTGCCCACTCACTCCCAGCTAGTCTTCACATAGTCCTTCACGTGTGCCTTTAGGTTCACTCCTTGGCTCGCCCCTTGAAGCCATCTTCCTCTGACTCTCGTCCCTCGGATGCGGCACACAAGCCTCCCTTGGCTTGCCTCCATGCCACCCTTCACGTGTGCCCTTGAAGTCCACTTCCCGGCTTGCCCTTTGAGTCCTCCTCCCTCGGATCTCGTCCCTCGGATATATCCACTATGTGTGATTCTCCAAGTCCTGCAAACTCAAACACACACATCAAATACAACATAACACTCTAACCTTAAACATATTCACCCACACACATGAAAACCATGATCTTCTAATCATTTAAGGGTCGATTGTCTCAACAGAAACTCCTCCTAAGCTCGATCCGACGGTCAGATGGACTCTGATTTGACTCCAAACTTCAGATCTTGACCCATGGACTTGATTAACTCTATCTTGATCTTGGATTGACCAGAAGTTGGTGGATGGCTCCGATTTAGCCGTTCTCTTGAATGGACAACCCATATTAATCCGATGCTTGATCACCTTGATCCGGATCCAATTCTGACTCAAGTTTGATCCAATCCGATCTAGGTCCATGATCATTTGAAGCCTACCAAATTAGATTCACATTTTAGTGCCAAATATCTCAAATATAGAAAGAATTGTATTAAAAGCCAAAATAGAAAGAATTCATGAAACCTAATGTAAATGCAAACTTAGGCATATAAAAGTGGATCAAAACATGGATTTGAGAGCCTAAATTTATCAACAAAATGGTAATTATCAGCCACTTCAACGTCGCCATCCCATGCCCTAAATCACGACTAAGCCTCCGCTCGAGGCGTGGATCTTGAGTAGTCATTGAGATGCCATCTCCATCTCCTTTCCCTGGTTCGTTGTCTTTGAATTTCTTCTTCAGTTCTACCTCCCTTCTACTGAGATGGATATTACTAGGTGTGAATTTGAACAAAAGGTAGCAATGTGAGTTGATAATGTTATTGTTTAGAATTAAAGCTCTCTTCCATTTTTTTATTGTTGAGTCCAAGAGGACTTAGTTGCTGTGGTTGTTGCATGGGACCAGCGCGGTGGTCCAATTGCTATTGTATTTTGATGCAGCAATTGCCGGAGTTGGCTGTTGTTGGATTTTTAGTTAATTAATGAGTTGATAGAGTAAGTAGTAAATTGATTAATTGTTAGGTGGGTGATGGTTGACTAATCCAGTATACTGTTAATGATGTTGTTGTCATGTGCTATCTTTGATCTTGGCTATGGGTTGTGTTGGATCGGTTTAATGAATATTGCTATGTTTGATGGAGTTGCTGTGAGGTGTATCGATGTAGTATGAGTTAATTTGATTAGTTTTGGGCAGCTCATGTGGATTGGGTTTTTGTTAGCTTGATCATTTGTTTTCTTATAATAAGAGATTCTTAAGTGTTGTGTTTGGATCATGTAGTGTTAAGATCTGTGTTGGGGTTTGGGTGATTTATCTTTCTCTACTATGAATAATGGGAGTTTGATTCGAAAATTGACCGAACAACCTAAGTGTGGTGCTTAGGTTAAGAATGAACCTATAGTGTTTAAGGGCCAATTAATTAAGTAGATGTTGTAATCAGGGTTTATCTTAATTTTGTTTATATGAAGTTTAACTAATTTATTTAATTGTATAATTAGTTAAACATATGTATTGATTCAGGACCTTGATTCGGACTCGTTCAGTTGATCGTGGAAGGTCTTCTCGTATACGTTCTACATAAAAGGCGGATACTTCTCCTTTGTACTCGTGTAGTTCGTTTATCTTAATGCATGACTTATTATGTTTTTATAGGTCTGCTTGACCTTGATCTTGTTGTTGTTATTTATGTCGTCATTGATACCTTTTTTCGTTGATCTTCGAGTATTCGAAATTCCGTATCCGTACAGTCTTCTGTTGAATTTCTGTTCTATAAATGTAGCTCACAGTCTTTTGTTGAATTTCTGTTCGAGTATTCGAAATTTCGTTGATACTGGGTGTAGCTCACATATATGTAATGACATACAGGGGCTAAGGAATAGAAGAAGACTCGTCAAGGAAGAAGCGAATTTGTGAGTTGGAAATGGAGCAAAGATTGCTGCTATTGCCATCGGAACATATTTGCTAAAACTCCCTACTGGACTTGTCTTAGAATTTGATAATTATTATTTTGTTCCTTCGTTAATAAAGAACATTGTATCTATTTCATGCTTGAATGAAAAGGGTTACCATTTAACTTTTAGTAACAATTGCTGTTACATAACTTTAAATGGTGTTCTTTATGGGACCGGAACTTTATGCAATGGTATCTACACGTTAGATTTATCCGGTGACGTTTTCAATATCGAGGTTAGCAACAAACGTGCTCGAATAGATAATCAAATAGACTCCTATACGTGACATTGTCGTCTTGGCTATGTAAGCAAGAAACGCATGACCAAATTACACCGATGTGGAATTCTGGAATCATTTGAACCTGATTCATTTGATACATGCGAATCATGCCTAAAAGGCAAGATGACCAAATTACCCTTTTCCGAAAAAGGTCAACCAGTGGGAGAATTGCTTGGTCTAATACATACTGATGTATGTGGACCAATGTCAACTCTTGCACAAGGAGGTTATAGCTACTTCATTACCTTTATCGATGATCACTCACGATTCGGATATGTGTTCTTAATGAAACACAAATCTGAAGCTTTTGAGAAATTCAAAGAGTCCAGAAGTGAAGTAGAGAAACAGCTTGGCAAAAGTATTAAAATACTTCGATCCGATCGGGGTGGTGAATACTTAAGTCAAGAGTTTCAAGATTATCTTAGGGATAATGGGATATTGTCTCAATGGACTCCGCCATATACACCACATCATAATGGTGTATCTGAGAGGCGTAACCGAACCTTGATGGACATGGTTAGATCTATGATGAATCATGCAACTCTTCCAAAATCCTTTTGGAGCTATGCGCTTAAGACAACTGTTTACTTACTAAACAGAGTCCCGACCAAGGTAGCCTCTACTACTCCATATGAGACGTGGAATAGTAAGAAACCTCATTTATCTCACCTAAAGATATGAGGTTGTCCTGCTTATGTAAAGCGGACTGTATCAGACAAATTGGATGCTAAGTCTGATAAATGTCTATTTATTGGATACCCTAAGGAAACGAAAGGTTACCAATTCTATCATCCCTTGGAACAAAAGGTGTTTGTTTCAAGGCATGCTGTATTTCTAGAAAAAGAATTTCTTTTACAAGAAAATAGTGGGAGTAGCATTGAACTTGAAGAAGTTCAAGAAACTCCAATAGACATTACAGAGACACCTAGTCTAGACCCACAACCGATAACTCATAATGATGAGCTATCAGTTGAACCTAAAATAACACCACTTCTTCGTAGGTCTGATAGGACACACAATATTCCAGAGAGATACGGATTTCTCATAAGTGAATCGAACGACGTGTTACTCATTAACAATGACGAACCTATCAGTTATGAAGATGTTCTGAAAAATTCAGAAAGAGATAAATAACTTAAAGCCATGAAGTCGGAAATGGATTCCATGTACAAAAATCAAGTATGAGACTTGGTTAACCCACCTGAAGGGATTAAGCCCATAGTGTGCAAGTGGGTTTTCAAGAAGAAAACCGATATGGAAGGTAATGTTGTTACCTTTAAGGCTAGATTAGTGGCAAAAGGATATCGTCAGAAACAAGGAATTGATTATGACGAAACCTATTCGCCAGTAGCTATGCTTAAATCCATTCGGATGCTCCTAGCCATAGCAGCTCATTATGATTATGAGATATGACAAATGGATGTGAAAACAGCTTTCCTTAATGGAAACCTGCTTGAGGATGTATACATGATACAACCTGAAGGTTTCACATCAGTTAATAAAACCAAAGTATGCAAGCTTCGACGATCCATATATGGACTAAAGCAAGCATCCAGGAGCTGGAACATCCGTTTTGATGAGACAATCAAAGAGTTTGATTTCTCACAAAATCCTGACGAACCTTGTGTGTACAAGAAGGTTAGTGGGAGTGCAATCGTATTCCTAGTGTTATATGTCGATGACATATTACTTATAGGAAACGATATATCAGTCTTATAGTCAGTTAAAATTTGGTTGTCTAAAACTTTCTCCATGAAAGACCTGGTAGAAGCAACCTATATCCTTGGGATTAGAATCTTTAGAGATAGATCAAAACGATTGCTTGGTCTTTCACAGTCTACATATATAGACCGAGTGCTAGAAAGGTTTAGCATGTCGGAATCCAAGAAAGGTTACCTTCCCATCAGGCATGGGATCAACCTTTCGAAGTCTATGTGTCCGCGCACAGAAGACGAGAGGATTTGCATGAATAAGATTTCTTATGCATCCGCGATAGGATCTATCATGTATGCTATGTTATGTACTAGGCCCGATGTATCATATGCTCTGAGCGTCACAAGCAGATACCAGTCTGATCCAGGAATGGATCATTGGGCGGCTGCCAAGACAATCCTCAAGTACTTAAGAAGAACTAAGGATGTGTTCCTAATATATGGAGAAGGTGATATGGTAATACGTGGGTATACAGATGTCAGTTTCCAGACAGATAAGGATGACTCCAAATCTCAATCCGGATACGTATTTATTTTGAATGGAGGCGCAATAAGTGGAAGAGTTCCAAGCAAGACACCGTAGCGGATTCTACCACGGAAGCGGAATATATTGCAGCTTCGGAAGCAGCAATGGAAGCAGTCTGGATCAAGAAGTTTGTCTCAGAACTTGGTGTGGTTCCAACCATTGATGAAGCAATACCGGTTTATTGCGACAACAATGGAGCTATTGCACAAGCAAAGGAACCAAGGTCTCATCAGCGATCCAAACATGTGCTTCGCCGCTATCATCTGATCAGAGAGATTATAAGTAGGAATGATATACAAATTGAGAAAATTCCCACTGAAAGGAATTTAGCGGATCCTTTAACTAAGGCCTTGCCTCAAAGCAAGTTTGAGGGTCATGTTAGAGCCTGTGGTATTGGATACCGTAGCGATTGGCATTAGGCCAAGTGGGAGTTTGTTAGTGATATGAGAAAAGTGTCCTAAGGCAATCGCCTTATAATTGTAATCATTTATTTTAATAAATAAATATTCACTATTTGAGTATACATGTTTATGTATTTGATTGAGATCTTAAACTCATTTATTGAATGTCCGCAATACAATTCACAGCATGAGAGAATTTGTGATGAATTCACAACTAGTGATTATCTCTACATGTGCAATTGTGAAGTATTGAAATTGTCCCTAGTCGATGAATTGATAAATACAGACACTATCAATTCTGTTGAGACTAGCATGTGTTATTCTCTAATCAGCTGATTCTCACTGGCTGGTGACATTGAGATGTCCGGAGATAAACATGAATGCTAGTTAAGGGAACTAGTTCATTGGAGTGACTGGCTGTAAAACTTCATATGGTAGTTGATGGACCCAAAGAGGTTGTCACGAAAGTGGGTCTCAAAATTTAGATATGTGTAAGCTGGAAACTCTTTTTGCAATCAAAGAATAAAAGCGTAGTAAAGGGGTCACAGGTCGTATTTTTCCTAGGGCTAGTTGAAGTTGTTTGATTCGAGCTTGAGTTTATGTGTCGTTTATGAATTTTGGGTTTCAAATAAAATGTCGGTTTGGTTTCAATTCAGAGATGAAATCGCAATGAAAAATAAAGGAAACCAAACTAATGAACCAACAAGGTGATAGCAATTAATAACTCAACCAATTAATGCAACCTTGTCCAATTTGGAAATCAAAACTGTTATCAATTCAAACTTGATTCCGATTGATACTAATGCAAAGTTTTGCCTCTGAAATTACCACTAATAACCAACCAAATGCAAATCCATTCATAAACAAACTGATACAAGGTCAGTGCCAAACTTCACTTGACACCAAGTGCAGAAATAGCAAGCTAGTTTGCCGAAATAAAGATGAAAACTCAGAAACAAATGAGTTGTAAAACCAATTTATTCCGAGCACAATACAATCTGACAAGTGGGTTTAACTTCAGCTAAATTGGAACTCAACACAACCAAATGCCAATCAAGCTAATCACTAATCCGAAACAAGTTTTCACTTGACACAAACTTGCAGAAATAAATTGATCATGGCATGCAGGATAGAGAAGCTAGTAGCCGAAATCTTATACTAAATGCAGAAGGGATACTACAATTCAGGCACGTTGCAGAAATTTTGAAGGAAGAAGTGCATTGGAATGCAGAATTTCCAATCAAACTGATGCAGAAATTAACTGCAAAATTTTCAGAAACTTGAAGACAGGATTGCAGATTCATATCAAATGCATAACATATAACCAAATTTAGATCGATGCATGACTTTACTTCAGCAAAGATTCAAAGAACTACTAACTCTGATACAAAACTCAGTTTACTTGATACAAACTTCAGCACATCCAAACTGAAACAATTGCAGAAATGTAATTGAAACTCAAGCAAACTGATTCGCAGGCTTGGGAAAGCAAATGCAGAACTCTAGATCACTTGCTATGCAAATTGAAGCAAGGTGAATTCAAAAGATAACAATTAAGTTCTCTTAATACAAAAGTCAGGACATCAAACTGAGTTCAGAAACAAGGATGCGCAGAAACTGAAAACTGAAAACAGGGAACAATGAATTCAGAAACTCACAAAGCAATTTAGATCAATTGTACCAAACTAATATCAGAAACGATTTGGAATTAAACTAGACTAACTGATATGAAGTGCAGGAACTAAAGGACTGATATGCAGGGAAAAATTAAGGAAACTGATACGCATGATGAAGACTTGATACGCAATAGGAAAATCTGAGCAGAAATGCGGAATTGAAATTAAATGCTGATCAAACTCAAATCAAACTCATTAGCTACCAAAATGTTGACTTAAATCTCAGGAACTAAAACCAGAAACGAATTGAATTCGAAATAAACTAAAAAATTCAGAACTAAGCTGGAATTGGCAGAAACAGGCTGATACGCAAGCTACAAGCACTGATACGCAAGAAATGAACAGGAAATGAATTAAAATTGGAAACAATTGTGCACTAGACCAGTTCCCTAACTAATGTACTTGCGAAATTAATCCCTAAGTAAAGCAAAACAATGCAAGAAAGTAAACTAAACAGCTGATAAAAAATTCAGTAACAGAATAGATGGCAGAAACAAAATTACAGCTGAAACTAAAGAAATTAACTACGAAACTACTCCTCAATTCCTTCTCTTAGCTCAAGTACTCCTTGTTCGCACGCAAGGGCTGACCTCGAACCCCTAAGCTCAGCAAATCAATGGAAAAACTCAATCTGGGATCCATTCCAACTCAGCTTGCTTAAATCTGAAATTTCCATTCGAATTCCTTCAATTCAGCTGTGTCCGATTACGCTGCAGCTTGTGGATGATCCAAACACTCCAGGGAACCCCTCTGAACTGCTCTGGTGGATGGAAATGGAGCACAACTGATCCAAAGGAAGCAAACGGCAGAGCTGAGGAAACACTCACTCAGCTCTGTTTCTTGGGCAAATTGAGGCTAGAAACTTCACGGATGATCTTCCCAATGACCTAGCACTCGATCTAATAGAAGAATTGAGGGGTCGCGCCCCTTAGATGAAGAAAAACTGAAGGAAAACTTGGAGAAAAGCTGAAGAACTCGACGTGGCAAGGGAAGAAGCTGGGAAATGTTTGATTAAATACATAGGAATGGACGACCCAGATTGTTTGGAGAAAATCCAACGGCTGATCTTCATCCGATCTGAACCAAACTTTGATGATGTTGATCAAGGGTCAGGATCTGCCTCATGGTAGCTCGGATCCTCCAGATTTGCAACGGATGGTCCAGATCAACCTAATCTTTGAATGGACAGTCTAGAACCCTCTGAGCTTGATCCGACGGTTGGATGATCTCTGATTGGGATGAAAGTCTCAGATCTTGATCTCAGTACTTGATCAACCCTAACCCTAGCTCGGATTGCCTCAGATGGTCCCAGATGGCTCAGATCTAGCCGCTTTTGAATCGGACGACCCAGATTAATCCGAAGCTTGATAACTCGATCCGGGTCCACTTCCGACTCAAGTTTAACCCAGTATGCCCTAGGTCCATGATCCTTTCATGCCTACAAAAATAGATCAAAAATTTAGTGGCCAAATAATCCAAATATGTAAAGATTTGTAATTAAGTCCAAAATAAAGATAAGTCCTAGAACCTAGGGTAAATTCACAATTAAGCATGTAAAACATGGGTCAAACATGGATTTTAGCAACTAAAATAATCAATAAAATGGTACTTATCAACTGCCCCACACTTAAGCTTGAGCGTCTCGCGAAACTACTAAGTATGTATCCCCTAGATTTTCTTAAACATAATTAGAAGCAAATGAAAAGAAATTACCTAAGGTTGTCGATTCTCAAAAATCTAAGCACTATGGATTAGTATCTCGTCCTTAAATCAACAACTTAGCCTTTTCATCCTTCATGATTCATTGAGATGAATTTAACTCACTAGCCTTTCAAAGGAAACTTTGGTGGCTCTCTCCTTAAGTTCTAAGTTGATGATGGAAGTGGAGCTCACTCAAACACACATGCTTTTTGCACTACCATAGGCTTGCTTGTTATCTAATCTCCACCATTATTCACGATTAGATCACATCTACAAAAACAAGTGAAAACATGAAAAATGGTAAGAAATGGAGTAAAAGCCAAGAAAATGGAAAAATTGATAAAGTGGGAGACTTGGTTGCTCAAAAATGTTTCCAATGTACTTTGCTTCTCTTTCAAATCAGATTTGTGTGGTGGAGTAAGAGTTTGGATAACGCCTTTGATTTGGATGAAGAAAACTTGTTGGTGTCATTGTGCCAAAGACCTCATTTGCGTGCCAATTCCTTCCTTCTCTTTTCTCAAATTTTTTTTTTCTTTCTCTCAAGCAAAGTCAGAATAGTGGTGATGCAAAGCTCGGATTTGGATGATATTACCTTCACTGATCTCATGGAGCCAAAATTTCAATTTTTGTGCCATTTTGCTTCTTCCTTCCCTTTTTTTTCTACTTTCTTTTTTTTTATTTTTTTCTTCTGCTCTCAAGTCTTCTAATGGAGCATTTCAGATCAGTTTTTATATCAGAAAACCTAAGACATCAAGTGACATAGATGCTCCACATACAATCCTCACTAAACACCTCTTGCAACTCCTTTGTGATACATCCCCTTCTCTAGTTGGCACACTCATTCACTTTCCTTTTCTTTTTTTTTCTTTTGGTTGCAGCTAAGTCAGTCATGTTGTGCTCTGCTCCACTTCCTTATCAGAACTAGCTTCCATTCCACTCTGCTGTAAGCTTTCAATTGAATTGTAACTGATGTCCTCTTAGTTTCCAGTTTTTTTTCTTTTGTGCTGTCCCGATATGGAGAACTTCCAATGGATAGCTACTTCACTTAGCAACAAACACTACAAGCTATGCCAGATGTAATATTCCAAGATTTCCAGATTATTCAGACATCTAAACATCTTCTTCCACTTAATGTGCTTGATAGCTTGCTTCCTCACTATTTTATTCATTCCTAATTTGCACGGTTGCAAGCCAATTCAGGTTAATTGCAAATCAGCTTCCTTTCCTGATCAGTGAGCTGCAATTCAGCTTACATTTTCAACCCTGCTTCCTTCACAGCAATTGCATTACATAATAGTGGAGAATTGAGTGCTCCACTTGAGAATTTCTGACTTGTCTGCCCTACACTGCTTCCTTCTTTTTTCTCTAATCCGAAAATCCAAGCAGCCATATTTTCTCTTGTTCTGATAAGCTGTGATGTGCTCAACAATTTCTGGTATTTTCATGGACTCAATTTCCGAATGCATAGCCTAAACAAACCAATTTCAGTTTCACGTTGGTACACAACTGATTTTGTGGTGTCACAATTTAAGTTCCTCTTGTTTTTTCAATTCTGACTTTTCCAATACATGTTCAACAACACTTCTTCAACAAATTTCAACATCTTGCAACTTACTCTGAATTCAGTTTGTTTCATTCAGCAACTCCAAGTCAACTGTCGGCAGATTTCAATTTTTCTCTCAGATTTTCTTGATAGCTTGCAATGCAGTCCAGCTTCAGCTCTGTTTTTGACTCAGCCTTTCTCCAAATTCTGTTTAAATCCAGCAATGACTAGTTTCAGTTCTGCACAGCTACATTCCAGATTTTCTCACAACGTTTCTGATTTTACAGCCAAGAAAACTTCAATTCAGCTTCATCTTGATGCAAAACTGTCTTGATGATAACATAACCTTCTGATTTTTTCTTTTCTTTTCAGCTGCAATTGTTTCAGATTTCAACCTTGCTGTCGAGTGGTTTTGTGCTTATTCCGTGTAAACAGCCCTTGCATCTCAACTCAGCTTTTGATCTACATCATTTCCAATCCAAGTTAGCTCCAAAAAAAAAAATTTTTTTTTCTTCACCTTGGCACAAGAATTTCTTTCTTTTTGCTTTTGCGTGCCATTGTTTCTCATTGCAGAATTTTTTTTTTCTTTTTCATTGTCACACCATGCCACTTGGATCTTCAAAATATGTTAAGGAATCTAGATCTCCAATTGCTTCCATCTTTCTTGCTCATTCTTGACACCAAACTCACTCAAACTCATTCTTGGCACATGTAATTGCAAAAAAAAAAAAAATCTTGATATGAAATGCCTCTTTGATACCAACTCTTTCCAAAACACTAGTCACTCCCCCACACTTAATCTTTTGTCCGTCTCGGGCAAAGTAGCATCAAGAAAACATCCCAAGCAAACAAATCCATAGAAAAGTAAGGGTAAGAGTAGGAAATAATAAAGAAAAATGGAATGAACATGATTAGTGCCAAAATTTGATATGGAAAGGTAAACAATTTGAGAGGCTTGATGGTTGAGAGGCCACTATATAAAGGACAAAAGGCAAGACTTGGAAAATAATCGAAGTATTCTTGCCTGGGCTCTCTCCCTCTCCTCCCTTCTTCCTCTTGGCCGACCACAAGGTTCTTCTCCCTTCTTCTTGCCGTGGGCACAAGGAGAAGCACCGAGGCGACGAAGTTCTTCCGTTGGGACGATCTTCCTCTCCGGCCATCATCACCTTGGGATTGGGCGCAAGTCATCTTCCTCCTTCTCGCCGGAATTGTGATTCCGGCCAACCTTGGTAGTGAGTTTTTCGATGTGATTACTTCTCTCTTGGTTTTTCTTGTCGCGTTCTCGAAGAATCTAGTAGTTCTCGAGAATACGAATCTCGTGGCTTTGCGAAGTTATCCCGAAGATACTCGGCATGGACGCGAATAGAGGCGGAGCTTCCGAGGGACGCTTACGGTTGGATCTCGTCCCTTCCTTCGAGTTACGCGAGGTAATAAGTAAATTAGTTTACGTTTTTGTAAAATTTTAAATATATGATCATGTCTACACAAGATAAAGTTGTATGCTTAGATGTGTGGTTAAATAATCTGAGAAATTATTTATGCTAAATCTTCCGCTGCACGTAATTAATTTTAAAATTACGAACCCGCATCCATGTCAACATGCACCCGGACCTAACACTATCATCTATCTATGACAAAGAAATAGGATCAATCTTATCTCGCATGTCATATATATTCCTCACAGCTCTATTGTACTTGATATATACCAAATCATTCAATCGTTGTTAAGATAACCTATTTCTCTTCTTGGAATGTATCTACAAAAAAAAATTAAGAAATCAAAGGTTAAGTCCATAATATAATTTTTAATATGTATTAAAAAAACTCTAACTTACATGTTCAAAAACACTCCAATTACGTTCATAGCTAGAAGCAGAGCATGTGAGGTTTAAAATTTTCATTGCAAATGTTTTTAATTCAGGCATTGATGCACCATAAGAGGACCACCAATCAGCTTGAAACACAAAAGCATATAAATTATAAGATTAACTTTATTGCAATGATACCATCCAATATTGAAATATCACAAAAAATTATTTGCAAATTTACCTGGTGATTTTAAAGTTCTTTGTCTGATAGCCATTGGCAAACCAAAAAGTCTTTCTGCTTTCTTGTATTTTTCCAATTGATTTGTGATCTGATCTTGTAAATCCTCACCTCTCACCAATCTAGATATGTACTTGTATAAACCCTCCATCACTTCTGTATCATTTTCTATGTAAGGGTTTGAGTAAAAACACTCTGGATTCAAGAAATATCCACCTACGTTCAAAGGTCGATGGAGTTGAATGTTCCATCTTTTGTCAATGAATTCAAAAACACTTCGATATTTCTCTTCATTATTGTTAAATGATGCAGCAATAGCTTCTTTAGCTATGTCCATTGACTCATAAATATAACCCATAGGAGATCTTTTTTCACCACCTACCAGTCGCAATACTTTCACCAAGGGGCCACCAACTTTAAATGCAAAAACCATATTTTTCCAAAATGAAGGCATCAATATCACTTCTGCTATACGTTTTCGTGTAGCCTCCTTCGAAAATCGACTATTTGCCCACTTTTCAGATGTAAACATCTTTTTCAGATTTCCTTGTTGTACATGAAACCGCTTTAAAGTCAAAAAAACGGTTGCAAAACGTGTCTTTGAAGTTCTTACCATGTCTCTCTGCCCAGTAAACTCTCTCATCATGCTCAATTCTTGTGGTCTGTTAAAAATATAACCATTCACCATCAACGCACGTTCATGCAGTTTTCTAAGATGAGGAATTTTGAATATATTCTCAAGCAACAAATCTAAACAATGAGCTGCATAAGGAGTCCAGTACAAGTGTGGAAATCGATTTTCCAAAAGATGACTTAAAAAAAATAAAATTAGTCAAAAAAATAAAAATATGATCCAAATATCTAATTATTAATTGAAATTTGAAAGTAATATATATTTAAAATATTCCCTGCATTGACATTGCAACTTGCATTATCTGTTACGATTTGAACCATATTTTTTTCTCCAATGCAATCCACAAATTTAGAAAGTAACTCAAACATCTTGTCAGCTGTGTGAGAATAGCCTGAAGCATCAACTGATTCAACAAAAACACTTCCTTTGGGACCATTTACCAAAAAATTTATAAGAGTCCTACCCTTTCTATCTGTCCATCCATCTGCCATGATTATGCACCCAAACTTAGCATGATCTTCTTCGTGGGATTTGAGGAGCAAGTTCGTATTTTCCAACTCTTTCTTTAAATACTTAACTCTCACTTCATGATATGATGGAGGTTTAATCCCAGATCCAAATTATCCAATAGCTTCAATACAAGGATCAAAAGAATCATATTTAATAGCATTGAAAGGAATTCCAGCATCATACATCCATTTTGCAAATTTCTCAACCGCAATATCTCTCAACTTCTTTTTATTTTCATCAAATTGTCCTTTATTTTTTGCACGTCTTTGTTTGACAATTTCATCAACATCTTTCATAAAATAAAGATTAATAGGTCTAGTTTGTTTGCACTTTTTACCTTGGACCGTAGGATGGATGCTTGAATCAGATATTGGTTGTTTTCCTTTTACTTTAGTTTGATGGTCATCTTCATGTTCTTCCAAATCTTCCAAATCCATTTGATTTTTCAAATTACTCTTTTTTTGCATGAACTCTCTAATTTCTTTTTTAACATGCTCGGGACATTTCGGACAAGCTTTCACATTTCTATTGCCTCCAACTAAATGCAGTTTATGTCGATAAATTCTGTCATTTGTTATTTTACCACAAAAAAATACAAGTGACAATATTTAGATTTTTAGGATCTGAACATGTTGTATAACTCCAAGCAATGTCTTTTCGAGTAGATGGAATTCTGTATTTGACATGGTTTAGAACATCTCAATCAACGCTGCTGAAAATTAAAATTAATAACAATAATAATCAATGAATAAAAAATATATATATAAAATTGAAAAAAAATTGTTATGAAAATATAAATCAGATTTATTTGAATTAATTAAATTTAATTTTTTTAAATTTAAATTTGGATTTTTAATTTTATATGTTTAAATATAATTTTTATATATTTAAATTTTAAATTTTAAATCTTATTTAAATTTTTTAATCTGATTTAAAATCAGATTTAAAATTTTTTTATCTATTTTAAATTTTAAATTGTATCTGATTTTATAAGAATTGATAAAAAAATTTAAAATTTTATAATTTTAAATATATTTAAATTTATGGAATTGTTTTATCTGATTTATATTAAAAAATTTTAAATTTTTTAAATTTGATGTATTTTTGATTTTTTTTATATGATTTCTGATTTTAAATATATTTTAAATAAAATTTATAAGATTTTTTTGAGGAATTTTTTTAAATTAATAAAAAACAAAAATAAAACCGGCAGCGCCAGAAGCGTGGCGGAACGCCTCCGGCCCCCGTCGGAAGTACCGTATTACGCCTCCTGCGTCGCCGGACGCTTCCACCGGCGCCGGAGGTGGTCGATGTTGCTTCCAGCGTTGCTGGAGATGTGTCGCGACGCTTCCTGCACCGTTGGACACCGCAAATAGTGTCCAACGTCGCCGGACATCTCAGACTGTGCCAACGATGGAATTTAAACTGAGAGTGGAATGCCTGGATGGCTAGACGTCGGCGAAGCAGACGAAGACGCAGACGCAGACGCTTGGATGACGACGAGAAGTAGACGAAGACGCAGGGCAAACGTCGATGATGGCGAGAGGAAGACGTGTTGTGGCAATCGACCCTGAGATGATATGGAGGATCATGGGATTTTGATGTGTGTGGGCAATATGGTTAAGTTAGGATTTGTTGTTGGACTAATATGTGTACATGAGTGTGCAGGTGTATAGGTACACATGAACCTGGTTGATGTCTTCGGGTGAAGGATGGCATGGAGGCAAGCTGGAGGCTTGTGTGCACATCCGAAGGACCGTGGATAGCAGGGACGATGAGCCGAGGGATGCGGACTTTGAGGCGTACATGAGGGGTGGCATGGAGGCAAACTGGAAGTTTGCATGCGCATCCGAGGGACAAGGGCCGAAGATGAAGAGGGCGTGAAGGCAACAGTCGAGGCTGCTGGTGAAGAGTCAACCGAGTTGTGAGGGTCTGAGTATGAGTGTTTGTACTCTGGGGCTAAGCCGGGAGGGTTCGAGTGTGGAGTGAAATGTACTCAGGGAGTGAAACCCTAGACTTAGGTTCGGACCAGTCGACTGGCCCAGGGGCAATCGACTGGTGTCGACTGGAACAGTTGGCTGGATTCGCACGTTGTACTGTAACGGTCGAATCTGAGTGGGACCAGTCGACTGCACCAGGGGCAGTCGACTGGTAGCGGCTGTTTCAAACTCGAGCTTTATTTAAAGGAACTCGTTTCCTACTATCTTGCTTGACGAATCTTGTCTTGGTTAAAGGCAATATAGTAGTCTTTGTGCTCAGGTCATGTCAAGGTGTTATGACGAGGTTTCTCCACCGACAAGGAGCGACAAGGGCTAGCCGGTGGTTATCCGGGGAGTGATCCACCGACGGATTCTTGGATTAGTCATCCGTCCGGGGTGGATACCAAGTAAATCTGGTATGTTAGCGTTGTTTATTGTTGTTAGTTTTTATTTTGTTTGTATTTCTGTTGCGCAACTAACAACGTAGGTGAAAAGAATCGAAGAAACGCTATTCACCCCCCTCTAGCATACGGAATCGATCCTATCAATTGGTATCAGAGCGAAGGACCGCTCTCATTGGACTAATCGCCGAGGGAGCATACGCTAGAGGAAGAAAGACAATGGAAGATAAGTTGGGGGAAGACATCTACACTCCACCACCCTATGATCATCAAGATTTCAACTTTTGGAGGGCGAGGATCAAGACTTGGTTCGGAATGGATTGGGCATGTAGAATTGCGCTTGAAGAGCCCTTCAAGATTCCAAAGGATAAGCACGGGAAGAAGCTTAGGCCTAGATATTGGAATCAAGAATAACAAGCACAAGCAAAAGCCAATGAGAAGGTAATTAGCATTTTGATAAATATCTTGCCTAATAACACTTTGAGTTGTGTAGGGGCATACCAAAATGCATGTGAATTGTGGAGCAAATTGAAAGAATATCATGAAAATCCTACACAAGTGCAAGAGCCAAAGGAGAAAAGTCAAATTTGTTGGAGCAATCGACCCTAAGATGGTCCGGAGTGACCATAGGTTTTGATGTTTGGGCAAAG
This sequence comes from Boesenbergia rotunda, assembly GCA_024364735.1. NCBI lineage: Eukaryota > Viridiplantae > Streptophyta > Magnoliopsida > Zingiberales > Zingiberaceae > Boesenbergia > Boesenbergia rotunda. Next base: position 395,506 of record JAGFNQ010003742.1, on the reverse strand, counting down.
GGTTTAAGTTAGGTTTTTCCTTGTATTCTTATATGTGTATGTTGAGTGTGCAGGTTGTACAGGTTACACATATGGACTTGACTGGACGGCCTCGGTACGGTGAAGGATGGCATGGAGGTAAGCTGGAGGCTTGCGTGCGCATCCGAGGGACTTTGGTGAGCAGGGACGATGAGCTGATGGGCACGGACTTCGAGGCATGCGTGAAGGATGACATGGAGGTAAGCTGGAGGCTTGCGTGCATCCGAGGGACGGGAGCCGAAGATGAAGAGGGCGCGAAGGCAATAGTCGAGGCTGCAGATGAGGAGCCAGTCGAGTCGTGAGGATCGAGTGCTATGTGAATGTACTCGAGAAGGGAGTCAGCTGGGGACCAGTCGGCTGCTCTGGGGACAGTCAACTGGTAGGTGGCTGGTAAGTGGGCTAAAATTCGAACGTTGGGGTGCAACAGTCGAATTTGGCTGGCACCAGTCGACTGCCCTGGGGGCAGTCGACTGGTAGCGAGAAATCAGCCCCGAGTCCTATTTAAAGAGGACTTCCTGGTGGCTGAGTTTCTTGACGAGTTTGGCTTTGGGTAAGAGCCAAACAGTAGTCTTTGTGCTCAGAGCTTTGATTGTGTTTGTGGTGAGGTTTCTCCACCCACAAGGAGCGACGAGGGCTAGCCGGAGGTTATCCGGGGAGTGATCCACCGACGGATTCTTGGATTAGTCACCCGGCCGGGGTGGATACCAAGTAAAATCGGTTTGTTAGCATTGTTTCTTTATTGCTAGTTTTATTTTGTTTGTATTTCCGCTTGCGCGCTAACAATCTTGTAGAGAAGAATCGAGAAATGCTATTCACCCCCCTCTAGCGTACGGAACGATCCTATCAATTGGTATCAGAGCGAAGGACCGCTCTTATTGGACTAACCACCAAAGGAGCAAACGCTAGAGGAGAAGAGAAGATGGAAGATAAGTTGGGGGATGACATCTACACTCCGCCGCCCTACGACCATGAAGATTTCAACTATTGGCGGGAGAGGATGAAGAATTGGTTTGGAATGGAGTGGGAGTGTATGGTGGTGCTTGAAGAACCCTATGAAATTCCAAAGGATAAGCACAGGAAAAGGCTTAGGCCTAGGTATTGGAATTAAGAACAACAAGATCTAGCAAGGGCAAATAAGAAGGTAATTGATGTATTAATAAATGTTTTGCCTAATAATGTCTTGAGTTGTGTAGGGGCATATGAAAATGCGCATGAATTATGGAACAAAATAGAAGATTTTTATAAGAACACCATCCAAGCTCAACCAATAGAAGATTCCAATGAAGTGAGCTCCATGTTTCAAGAAAAGGAGAGAAATGAATCATCCACATCATCAAGTGAAGTGCCAATTTCTTCAAGAGAAGAGGAGGAATTAAGTGAAAGATCATCAACCTCCTCAAGAGACCCTCATCAATCCCGGATTAAGAGGAAGCATCCACCTCTTCCAAGGTTGAAGAAGTCAACCTAGCCTCCACCTCCACCAAAGCAAAGAAGAAAGAGCACATCATATGCTTTGGGTGCAATGAAAAGGGGCACTATAAGGATAAGTGCCCAAAAGGTAAAGAGGAGGTAATTCCTAAACCCAAGTCCTTTCAATTTAAATCTAATATGGGTTGTAGGAATGGAGAAGCCCAAGCTAAGAAGAAGAGAATTAGATGCTTCACGTGTGGAGAGCTATGACACTACCACACGAGGTGCCCAAGGAGTAAAGAATTCAAGAAGATGGAGCATCTAAGAAGATGGGAAAAAGAGGAAAGGAAGAGGCAAAGCTCACAACATGAAGGGACTCCAAAGGTAAGGAAGGTAATTCCTAACCTTAAATTTAAATGCAATTCAAATTTAAATTCCTCCATGAATGTTAAAGATAATGCAAATCATTCATCCATGCATGCTAGAACTCATGAAAAATACTTAATGGTGCATAACTTTTGATTTAGATATAATGTTAGGAATAGGGATAACAAGGTAGGTCAAAATATTAACAAAAACATGCATCATGATAGACCTAGGACCCTTGTACCTAAGGATCAAAGCACTAATCCCAAGAAGGGGAGGAATGTGCCTAGAAAAGAGGGTAGGTCTAGGAATGGCCAAAGTGGACCTATGGACTCTAAGGTTAAAGGTCTAAAAAGGCAAAATCAAGCCTTGAGGACAAGGCTTGATAAATTAGAAAGGGCCCTAGAAAGGTTCACGATTGGATCTAAGGGCCTAGCCATGGTGTTGGGTAGTTTGAAACCCAACTACGATAGATCGGGATTGGGATACCGGTCTAAGACCTCCAAGGCCAACAAAAAGAAGTATGCTGGGGAGACATACAATCATGGTAAGGAGGGTAAGTCTAAGGATGGCAAGGGAATGTCATCCAAGGGTAGAAAGAGTGACTTAACCAAGGACAAGGTGTCCAAGGTTAGGAAGGTTCACTTTGTAGGCCAAGAGTCACCGAGGGCACACCGGTGTGGCTTAGTGTGGATTGAGTCACCTAGGGAGGTGGCTAGGGCTCAGAGCTCAAGGGAGAGCTCTAGGAGCCTTTGGGGTCCATGGTAAATGGATCTCAAAAGTCTCTCTCCTAGAAAATTAGGTGAATTATGCCAAAAGGGGGTTGGAAGACTTAGCTAAGTCTTAATCCTAGGTTTTGGCACATTAGATGGAGTTTTAGGGAGAGAATTGTGAGAATGAGGTTATAATTGGTAAAATTGGGTTTTAATGTGTGAATACCATGTAATTCACTGATAAAAATGAATTGTGACCAAGTATTGGAGGATACATCAAGGAAAAATCACAATTGAGACTTTTGGGATGAGTTTTAATGATACACTTTAAAATAGGTTAGATTTCGTGCCAATCTTGGGATCCGGAGTACATTTGTTTGGAAATGTATTTTTCCCAAGTAGACATTAGCCCCACAAGTCTCCCCATGAAATTTTATAATTTTTGGAGATTTATGGAATTATTTAGGGATTACTGAAATTGGGCTGGAAAACCTGAAACTCAGGTATCAGTCGACTGCCCTAGGGGCAGTCGACTGGTAAGAGCCCAGAAACATTCTGTGAGTTTTGGGAGTCGACTGCCACAGGGGCAGTCGACTGGTATGAAGGCTGAAATAAGAAAATGTCTATTGGATGATAGAATATGATGTCTAAATTAAAATCCTTGATTATACTAGATGAGTTAAGGTTTGTCTCATGGTTTAATGGTGATTAACAAGGAATCATGAATTGAGTTCGAAATTGATACAAAAATGTCAAACTTTTGAGAAAATTAGCGGGTGTACCAAAAGTCAAGCACATTTATGGTTTTCATGAAATCATATTTTTCTAGGATAGGGTATATCCTAGCAAGTGTGCTTGCAAACCCTTAGAGTGTTTAAGATTGTATTGAGTTCTTGTTGGCACTAGGGATAAGGTTGCTTGGGGGCATTTCTTAAATGGTGGCCAAGGGAGAAGAACTTGGTTGTTAAGTTGGGTAGAACCTAACTTGGTGTTAGGAGGTTAAGTTGGGTAGAACTTAATCTAAGAAAAATGAAAATTGGGAGAAGGCATAGGTTAAGGGGGAGGTTGCCTCCTTGGTTGCCTTGAGTTTCATAGGAAATTTTTAGATTTTGTGTCAAACTTGGGAATTGTGATAGATACATGGTGAAATGTATTTTTCCCAAGTAGGTATGGGTACCACAAAGTTCTCCACAAAATTTGGGAATTTCTGGAAATTTGTGGAATTTCTGGCGCGTTTCTGAAATTTGGCCAGAAAATTGATATTCAGAGTATCAGTCGACTGACCTGGAGTCAGTCGATTGGTCAGGGCTGGTGTGGGTATCCAGTAGCTGACTTGTGTCCAAATGATAGGAAACAAGTGTATGGGGGTTTAGTACACTGTGTTTAGGATCATTGGGGATTGAAAGAACCAATAATTGGAATATTATTGGGGTCTTTTTGATGTATGGCAAAGGGGGAGAGATGTTGGGTTTAAGTCGGAAACCAAACATACCTTTGCTAGAAACCCTAGTTTTAGGGGGAGCTGAGTTTTAGGGGGAGCATGATTGCTCCCTTCTTGGTGTAAGGGGAACCGTGGAGAGGTTCTTAAAAAGCCTTTGTAAGTCCAATGTAGGGGGAGCTTGGGAGAAGCTTTAAAAAGCCTAGTTTTAGGGGGAGCATGATTGCTCCATTCTTGGCGTAAGGGGAACCGTGGAGAGGTTCTTAAAAAACCTTTGTAAGTCCAATGTAGGGGGAGCTTGGGAGAAGCTTTAAAAAGCCTGTTTTGGTGAAATTCCTAACTTGGAGGGTTAGGTGTGTGAAAAGTCCTAGCTTGGAGGGCTAGGTGGTGAAAGTCCTAACTTGGAGGGTTAGGTGATGAAAATCCTAACTTGGAGAGTTAGGTGGTAAAAAGTCCTAACTTGGAGGGTTAGGTGTAGGATGCCTTGGGATAGGATCCAGTTTTGCATTGCATATGCATTATTTTTGCTATTGACTACTGTTTTGCTTTCCCTAACTTAAACGGATTGTCAAACATCAAAAAAGGGGAGATTGTTGGAGCAATGGGCCCTAAGATGGTCTGGAGTGACCATAGGTTTTAATGTTTGGGCAAAGGGTTTAAGTTAGGTTTTCCCTTGTATTCTTATATGTGTATGTTGAGTGTGCAGGTTGTACAGGTTACACATATGGACTTGACTGGACGGCCTCGGTACGGTGAAGGATGGCATGGAGGCAAGCTGGAGGCTTGCGTGCGCATCCGAGGGACTTTGGTGAGCAGGGACGATGAGCTGATGGGCACGGACTTCGAGGCATGCGTGAAAGATGGCATGGAGGCAAGTTAGAGGCTTGCGTGCATCCGAGGGACGGGAGCCGAAGATGAAGAGGGCGCGAAGGCAATAGTCGAGGCTGCGGATGAGGAGTCAGTCGAGTCGTGAGGATCGAGTGTTGTGTGAATGTACTCGAGAAGGGAGTCAGCTGGGGACAAGTCGACTGCTCTGGGGGCAGTCGACTGGTAGGTGGCTGGTAAGTTGGCTAAAATTCGAACGTTGGGGTGCAACGGTCGAATTTGGCTGGCACCAGTCGACTGCCCTGGGGGCAGTCGACTGGTAGCGAGAAATCAGCCCCGAGTCCTATTTAAAGAGGACTTCCTGGTGGCTGAGTTTCTTGACGAGTTTGGCTTTGGGTAAGAGCCAAACAGTAGTCTTTGTGCTCAGAGCTTTGATTGTGTTTGTGGTGAGGTTTCTCCACCCACAAGGAGCGACGAGGGCTAGCCGGAGGTTATCCGGGGAGTGATCCACCGACGGATTCTTGGATTAGTCACCCGGCCGGGGTGGATACCAAGTAAAATCGGTTTGTTAGCATTGTTTCTTTATTGTTAGTTTTATTTTGTTCGTATTTCCGCTTGCGCGCTAACAATCTTGTAGAGAAGAATCGAGAAACGCTATTCACCCCCCCTCTAGCGTATGGAACGATCCTATCAAAATTGGTCAAGAAGAAGAAGAAGAAAAGGAAGTGTCAACTTCTTCAAGTGAGGAGGAGGAATTAAGTGAAGGATCATCGACCTCCTCAAGAGAAGAAGAGGAAGAGGTCACCACCTCAAGGATTGAGAGGGAGGAGAGACCCAATTCCATGCCGGAACAAGAGGAAGCAGCTACCTCATCTATGGTTGAAGAAGAAGTCAACCTAGCCTCTACATCCACCAAAGCAAGGAAAAAGGAACATATTATATGCTTTGGTTGCATCCAAAGGGGGCACTACAAGGATAAGTGTCCACTAGGTAAAAAGGAGGTAATTCCTAAACCTTATTCCATTTATTTAAATTCTAACATGGGGTGTAGGAATGAAAAGGCTAAAAAGGAGAAAAGAAGGAATATTCGATGCCTTACATGCGGGGAGCTAGGGCATTACCATACAAAATGTCCAAGGAAAGGAGAGTTGAAAAAGATGGAGCACCTTAGAAGATGGGAGAAAGATGAAAGAAAAAGGAGCTCACATCAAGGGAGAGCTACAAGGGTAAGGGAGGTAATCCCTAACTCAATTTATGCTCAAAATGCGTGTATGAATGATAGAAATACTAATAATTGTTTGCCTAGATGTAACTTTGGTTTTAAATATCATGATAGAACCAAAAATACTTTTGCATGCCAAAATATTCAAAATTCTATGTTTCATGATAAACCTAGGAATTCAAGAACTAAGGACCAAGGCATAAACCCTAAGAAAGGGAGACATATGCCTAGAAAATGGATAGACCTAGAAATGATCAAGTTAGGTCAAATAATTCTAAGGTTAAGAGTTTAGAAAAGGAAAATCAAGTTTTAAGAGCAAAACTTGATAAATTAGAAAGGAACCTAGGTAGAATCATTCAAGGGTCCAAGCGATTGAACGTGATACCAAAGGACCAAAATCATAGAAATGGTAGGCCGGATCTAGGATACCATCCTAGGAAGGTTAATGTTGATAAAATGTCATATTCGAGGATGCCCTATGTCTATGGTAGAGAAAAGATCAAAAAGAGCAAAGAAAAGCCATTTAAAGGAAAAGAAAAGGAATTGACCAAGAAAAAGTTCTATAGGGTTAAGAGAGTAGTAATGGAAGGCCAAGAAGCACCGGAGGAGTACCGGTGTGGTCTTGCATTTGTAGATGAGTTACCTAGGGAGGTAACAGGGCTAGAAGCTCAAGGGAGAGCTCTAGAAGCAAAAATGGGATTCATGGTCAATGGATCTCAGGTGGCTTTCTTCTTGGTGAATAGATGAGCTATAAAGTGTGTCAAAAGGTTTAAAGGGCTAAAGTCAGCCTTAATACTAGAGAATTGGCACACTAAAGGGAGAGTTATGGAGAAATAGGTTGAAAATGGGGTTATAATTGAAAGAAATTGGTGTCAATATGAAAATACCATATAACTTGATGCTATCAGTGTAATATGGATAAGTATGGGAGGAAGCATCAAGAGGAGACCCAAATTAGAACTTTAAGTTGAGGTTAAATGACTAAATTTGGACAAGTTTAAGTTTTGTATCAATCTTGGGATTCGGAGTGAATTTATTTAAAATCATATTTTTCCCAAGTAGATATAGGATCCACAAATCTCCCCACGAAATTTCAGATTTTTTAGAAATTTGTGGAATTAGTTAGGCATTTTTGAAATTAGGAATGGGAAACTTAATATTCAGTATCAGTCGACTGCCCTACCGGCAGTCCACTGGTACTAGAGCGAGAAAGGCTCTGTAAGGTACACCAGTCGACTGCCCTAAGGGCAGTCGACTGGTTTGCGAGTTCTATAAAAGAAAAAGGAGCGCGGGGGGCAGCCAAAACCTAGGGTTTTGGTGTGTCACCCTGGCGATCCTTCCTCTCTCGAGCTCCTCTCTCGTTCTCAGCCTCTCCCGAGCCCTAAAATCCCTTCCTAAGCCCTCCTCTGCCTCGGATCTACTCTTAGGGTTAGTTAAAACTCCCCTCTTCAAGTCAATCTCTCAAAAACAACATTATGAAGAGATTAGCAAAAAGGTATCGTTGTTCAAGGTTCAGTTGTTCATTTAAACTTGGTTTTGGAACTAATGTGATATTTTGTGCATGTTTTCTGTGTTATTTTTCCTTTTGGGGGGTGTCTTGGTGTGCATACACGTATTTGGTATTTTAGGGTTGTGTCTAAGAGACCAAGGGGTGAGGGTTCATCTCGTCAAGGTCAGCAAGCCCCAGGAGAGTCTAGATTTAGGTCTTTGGAATGTAAAAAGAGATTTGATGAAAACGAATTTGTTCCAATGAATTGTAGGTACTTAAATAAGACCTACTTTCAAGAGAAGTCGCCCCAAATCACTGAAATGATCACCCACTTTGGCATAGAACAACTAGTGTATTGTCAACATGATATCAATGTTGCTTATGCAAGGAATTTTATGCCAACTTGACCTGCATTGACTCTGACAATAATCTTTATGAGTCAAAAATAGCCGGAGTCACCATTCCTTTTTCAGCCATGGTCTTGGCTAAGTTTTTAGAGTGTCGGGCATCCAATAATGTGAATACCTATTTTCCTAACGTTGTTGAGCCGTTTGAGTTCCCTGACGTTACCATCGACTAAATTCATTTACATTATTTTAGGAGGCATAGGCATGAGTCTGAGCGCATTTTTGATGCAAAGCCTATGAGTCCCTTTAGCCACGTGTTATACAAGATTGTGTTAGAGTGTCTCCTACCCATCGTCACCAAGGGGAGGGCAAGAATCAGATTGCCTCACCTAGTGATGATGTATGCCCTTGAGAGGAGGTTGGATATAGATGTCTCCCTTCATGTATTTACCTCCATCTGCCATTTTTCCCAAAGTGTTAATGGGAACATCTACATGCCATTTTGCCACGTTCTGACCGAGTTCTTCCAACTACAGTTCGGTATTCATGTCACTGGTGGTCAGGTCAGGCACCTGTCCAAGAATTATGACCTGATCGGTACACGTCGGTTATCCTTGGCAGACATTGAGAGTCAGCAGAGGCAGTTTGTATGGAGACAGCGTCCAAAGTCGTCCAACTCGGATGAGGAGCCTGCAGCAGGAGTCACACACGAGGAGTTTACTCAGCTCCGATCGGAGGTTCACGACCTCCATGATGATCTTCAGGTCTACCAGCAGCAGCAGCTCGGCTTTTAGGCGATAGTTCAGGGAGAGTTCTAGGGGATTTGGAGTAGACAGGATGAGATGTACGAGATACTGCGGCAGATGCATCTCTCATATCAGGGCCCTCCTCCTCCTCCTCCTCCTCCTCCAGGCGACGACGACATGATCTGATGGGATGGCTCAGCATTTGGAGCGATTTAGTGTTGAGAGGATGTTTCTTTGATGTATTCTTATATCTCTCAAACACTCTTTGTTCTGAAAATTGTATCATTTGGATGACCTAAGGGCTTTAGCCCCCGCTACTCTCTCATGTTTCATTTTATGACTGACCTTATGGTTTTATGTATGATCTATTTATGTTCATTCTATATTATATGGTTCATGCTATATTATGTGGTTTATGTCATGATTTGAATTTGACTTGAATTATTGTTTTCATGATATGTTATGAATATTTTGAAGTATTATCATTATCATTTGAGTAGTGTTTGAAAGTTCTTTAAGTGCTAATGGATGATATGCTATGGTTTTAAGCTACAAATCTTTATCTATGTTTTCATGATGTATCTTGAAATTTCATTTGGATTGTTTTTCCTAAATTTATTGATTGTATTGAATGAACAAGAATTTCTATAGATGAGAACATGGGAATTTTTTTTTCATAATCATCTAGAGATAAGAGATAAAGAGGGGGAGCTTTTGTCAAAATGAAATTATCTATATGAAAAGGGGAGGTTTGAGAATCATTTTATATGAAAAACTAAGATCAATGGAATTGGCAAACATAAGAAATCATTTATAGGTTTGAAAGTTGATACAAAGATGACAATATTTGAGGATTTTTGGGTTTGTACCAAAAGTCAAGCATGGTTGATGTTTTTCATGGAAATATATTTTTCTAGGGTAAGGAATACTCTAATAAATGTGCTTGCAAAATTTCACATTTTTCCGGATTTTCTGGAATTTTATACGCGTTTCTGAATTTCGGCTGAAAATTCAGAAACTGCCGTATCAGTCGACTGCCATGGGGGCAGTCGACTGGTAGTGTGGGCAGAATGTGAATTTGTGATTTCTGAGGGATTTTTCAGAAATCTGGTTGAGTTCTATTTGGCACCAAGGGTAGGGTTGCTTGGGGCAATCTTTTTGATGGTGTCAAAGGGGGAGAACTTGGGTGTTAAGTTAGGTTTGGGCTGAAACTTAGTTAAGTTAGGTTTGGGTTGAAACTTAACGTTGATTGAGTTGTGAAAATTTGGAGTTAAGTTGGGATAACTTAACCGGTTGCTGTGAGTGGAGTTAAGTTGGGAGAAAGCATAGGTTAAGGGGGAGGTTGTCTCTTGTTTGTTATGCTTTAATTTTCAATTGCTATTGCTATTGCTATTGTTATTGTTATTTATGTTTACCTAACTTAACATATTGCCACACATCAAAAAGGGGGAGATTGTTGAGGCAATCGACCCTGAGATGATCTGGAGGATCATGAGGTTTTGATGTGTGTAGGCAATATGGTTAAGTTAGGATTTGTTGCTGGACTAATATGTGTACATGAGTGTGTAGGTGTACAGGTACACATGAACCTGGTTGATGTATTCGGGTGAAGGATGGCATGGAGGCAAGCTGGAGGCTTGTGTGCGCATCCGAGGGACCATGGATAGCAGGGACGATGAGCTGAGGACGCGGACTTCGTGGCATACGTGAAGGGTGGCATGGAGGCAAACTGGAGGTTTGCATGCGCATCCGAGGGACAAGGGCCGAAGATGAAGAGGGCGTGAAGGCAACAGTCGAGGCTTCTGGTGAAGAGTCAACCGAGTTGTGAGGGTCTGAGTATGAGTATTTGTACTCGGGGGCTAAGCTGGGAGGGTTCGAGTGCGGAGTGAAATGCACTCAGGGAGTGAAACCCTAAGCTTAGGTTCAGACCAGTCGACTGGTGTCGATTGGAACAGCTGGCTAGATTCGAACGTTGTACTGTAACGGTCGAACCTGAGTGGGACCAGTCAAGTGCACCAGGGGCAGTCGACTTGTAGCGGCTGTTTCAGACTCGAGCTCTATTTAAAGGAGCTCGTTTCCTACTATCTTGCTTGACGAATCTTGTCTTGGTTAAAGGCAAGATAGTAGTCTTTGTGCGCAGGTCGTATCAAGGTGCTGTGGCGGGGTTTCTCCACCCACAAGGAGCGACAAGGGCTAGCCGGAGGTTATCTGGGGAGTGATCCACTGACGGATTCTTGGATTAGTCACTCGTCCAGGGTAGATACCAAGTAAATCTGGTTTGTTAGCGTTACTTATTGTTGTTAGTTTTTATTTTGTTTGTATTTCCGTTGCGCAACTAACAACGTAGGTGAAAAGAATCGAAGAAACGCTATTCACCCCCCTCTCTAGCGTACGGAATCGATCCTATCAAGACGAAGAGGCACAGTAGAATTAGGGCTTTAATCAAAACAAAAGCAAATTTAGAATTTTTTCCAAAGAACGGGTCGCGTGTCGTGCAAGAACGCGTCGTGCGTCGCGCGAAGCGCCTGCGTTATCGAACCTGCTCGCTTCTGCCTTCACAGAAGCGTGGAAGCCTCGTGTCGCGGCGCGTTGCGCTTAAGCGTGCAAAGCGAGCGCTTTTGACTACTTTGGACATGATTTGGGGTTAAGTGAGGATGGAACCTAATCTCTATAAATTGGAAATGAGCGGGAAGTAAATCATTCATTATGGTTAATTAATGAACCATCCTTAGAACAATTCCTACTTAGGGTTGAAATTTGGTTTAGGTTGGTGTTACTTGTTTAAGGTGGCTAAGTATGATTAGTATAGTTTAACTATTTTAATTAATTGTTTAAATGGCAAAATTTTGTCCTTGATACAAGACTCTGACTTGGTACAAGCATCTTGATGTGAGATTTACATGGATACGTTTTATAATTAGTATATGTACTTCCTATTTAATTTCTGTGGAATCGTTTATGTTAAATGCATTGTTATTTTATTATCTGAGTAGGTTGATTTACCATAAATCTATTCTGTTTGTTTTCCTGCTTGATACTTATTTTTGCTTAACCTTTGAGTAGTAATCTAAAATTTTCAATTATACATTCCCAACTCTTGATTTCTTATTTAAAAAGTACCGCTTGTACGCGTATACTTTAGAATTATCATTTGACCTATTTAGGGTTTAGTTGATATTAGATATACCCTACTTAGTAGATTAATTGTATGTTTTGGTATTTATTGAACATATGTATATTGCATTGATTACAAGGTTTTGATTTTATTGAGATTGTGCATATTAGTGATATTCATCATAGCATTGTTTACATGCTAACGACCATTGACTCACTTATGATTGAGATGGGTCGTCGGTCATATTTCCTATTGTGCCACGTTCAGTTAGAGTTGTGTGTAGACAGTCGATATCCCCTAGGTGTTAGGGGTCCCCATAGGTATTTTTAGGGTTTTATAGCCATAAGTATTATGGCTTTTCATCCATAGTCACAGGTATTATGACTTCTCTGTATAGCCACAGGTTTTCGGCGCTTGTATCTTGTTCACCCAACCTACCCAATCTATCGGTAGTTCATGTGTATATAGAGCAGATCATTACATCATGTGCATATTATGCATTATGCATTTTTTTGTATTTGTTGTATTTGTTTGAGCTATGATTGCTGCATTTGATTGATATGCATATTCAGTTTTGATTTGCATTTATTATATGATCTGGATCTGCTCGATAGTACAAACAGTTTATTTAGGTATTATGGGAATTTCTATTCATGCCCCTACATATGACATTGATTTAAAGATATATTTATTCATACAGGTGCATTTGATTTATGCTCTTTATTTCAAAAACTGTATACCTTTATTTCTATATGTTTGTTTTACTCATTTTATATATAATGCATTTATCTATTCTTATACCCGCAGAGTCCGCCCAAACTCACCACCTCTGGTCTCTTCCTTTTTTTCAAGTAATTGATAATTGTATCTCATGCCGCCAAGAGAGGATCCACCTGTCAGTCCCTTGTTTGAGTATTTTAAGATTTTTCAAAATATTTTGAAAACTTGTTAGTATTTTAAAATAGTTTTGATAGACATTTTAATTTCATTATTCTTTTTGTTTGGAAAATCTATGAGACACATAGAAAATTTTTTCTTCTGATTAACAAGATTTCCTAGGATTGTGTGAGATTGGGGAGGAATCCAAACTAAGAGATCTATTATGATTTTTTCAAAAATCTTTCAATGTTTTCATACTTTCATAGTAATCCTATCGTATTGGTGTCGCTTTAGTGTTATTTTCATCACATATTGTATTTGACTTCTCTATAAACGTGTATTTATTAATTTTCGTTGGACTTTTGATTTGTTGGGTTTAGTTTATGAAGATTTAATTATTATGTTTATTTATTTATTAGGCATATTATTTAACTGTGTGATTGTGTGTAAGTGTGGCTATGCCTGTTTTTATTATTGAGAGGTATGTATAAATGATTTAGTTCGTTTGTCGTATGGGGGAGATGTTGCCTGTTTTTCGAGTAAACATAAGCCTCTGGGGGCGTGACAGGAGGTCAAACACCCATCAGAGCATTTTGCACTTGGTGGGTAAACCCTAAACCCCAAGACCAATTTTATTGTTACAAAGATACTTTTGATATTATAGTTGGTTTCAGTTTTATATAGAATTGCTCAATGATCTGTTGGATCGAGAGATGCGATAGAGGGGGTGAATGTCGCAAATCGTTCGGATTTAAAAAGAGCGGGTGCGCAGCGGAAATAAAAGAAAAACAGAACAATGCAAACACAGTCGGTTTACTTGGTTCGGAGCCTGGGTCGACTCCTACTCCAAGGCCCACGGTCGTTGACCGTTTTCTGCGGGCAATTTTATAAGTTCGTAAAAGTTTACAAGAAAGATTATAACAAGAACAGTTTAGTAAACTTTAAATACAGCTCTTCGTTACCGACGTCCGGAGTAGATCGAAGTTTCGGAGCAGCGGGACGTCGTCAGCTCGAGTTGGAAGATTTCTGGAGCGTGTCGCGGAAGCAGAAGAGCGCCGAAGTGTCGAAGCAAATGATGCTCTGAAGAAGGAGGTCGAGGGCCCTTTATATAGGGCCTGGGGGCGCCCTGGTCGACGGGGGCACCCCCCCACGTGGCAGCCGATCCACAAGAGGCGCGGTCAAGGTCTTAGCCCTTAATCCTCGGGATAAGGCTTTGACTGGGGCGGCCTGGACGCTGGGGGCGCCCTGGTTGACTCGGCCAGCTCTTATCCGCAGCGCTGAAGTCTTCTTGGTAAGTCTGGCTGGGGGCGCCCTGGGCGCTGGGGGCGCCCTGGGCGCTGGGGGCGCCCTGGGCGCTGGGGGCGCCCTGGGCGCTGGGGGCGCCCGGGACAGCGGGGGCGCCCTGGGTGCGCAGTGCAGAAGCGGCAGCGGCTTAACTCTTCAGTTGGTTTGCCATGGGGGCGCCCGGGACAGCGGGGGCGCCCTCAGAATGTACTGTCGAGGTTCTTCTGGTTGTGTTGTGTTTTGTGTTCACCTTGGGGGCGCCCGGGACACTCCGGGCGCCCTGGTCAGCGATCGCCTCTTTCCTTTGAGGCATTCTGAGCTGCAGACACACGTTCCTTTGGTCCTGCATCCAGGGTTAGTCCAAAACACAATAAACCAATAACATAATGAATTATACAGCCTTGGCTGTCTTGGTTCTGACTTTGGTCTCCAAAATGGAGCCCTAGGTCGAACCGACGCCTAATGTTCCCTCAAGGGGAACGCGTCCTCACCTACTCCTCTCGGGAGAATTTACCTGGTGCCAACCGGATCCTCCAGTTGGACTTTTGCCCGGCAGTCCTTCGCCAGGTCTTGAGTTGCCAAGCTGCCCTTCGCTTGGTCTTGGTTTTCGCCTAGCATCCCTTCGCCATGACTTGGTTTTCGCCTAGCAGCCCTTCGCCAGGACTTGGTTTTCGCCCAGCAACCCTTCGCCAGGACTTGGTTTCCTGACAGCCCATCGTCAGGTGCCTAGCATCCCTTCGCTAGGACTTGGTTTTCGCCCAGCAACCCTTCGCCAGGACTTGGTTTCCTGACAGCCCATCGTCAGGTGTCTAGCAGCCCTTCGCTAGGACTTTGTTTCCTGCACTCTCAAGCAGCATTGTTAGACAACAAATAACCCTTAACTTTAAATCCTTTGCCAATATCAAAACAAGGTTCGATCTGGTGCTTCCTGCACCAACAATCTCCCCCTTTTTGATTATGGCAACACAATTCAAAGTTAAGGAAAAAGATAGCAGTTTAAGCATAAAGGTTAAGACTAATAAAACATATCAATTCGTAACAGTCTAAACCCAAATGTAATTTGAACAGTGAAAAGAGAGAGAGAAAAAAAATTCTCATGCTCATTCTCCCCCTGAATAATTAACTTAACTCTTAATTTTGACCTTTCCTCCCCCTTTGACATATATCAAAACCAAGTATGGGTGAACAAGGTATCTAACAGGGTATCTTAGGCAAAATTTCCAAGTTTCCAAAAAAATTTTTAACTTTTAGAAAAGGAAACTTTACTTAGAAAATTTTTCAAGAAATTTTTCACGCTTAGAAAATTTTCAAGAAAAGGATTTTTCAGGCTTAACAAGTTTTTAAACTTTGGAGCAAATACTTTTTAGAAGAATTTGAAAATTAAGTGTCAAGTACTTGATTGAGAAAATTAAGTAAAAAAATACCCGTTAAGTACTTAGAAATGATTTTTGAAAAGAATGATTTTTGAAAAGAATTGTTAAGTACTTAGAAATATTATTTAATACTTAAAATGATAAAGTTAAGTATTTAACTTGATTTGGGAGAATATGTTTTTGAAAAAGAATTAAGTGCTTAATATGTTTTTGAAAGAGTTAAGTAAGTACTTAAAACATTTTGAAAAAGAAGTTAATACTTTTTGAAGAGAGACAAAAAAAATTTAAATTTGAAAGTTTTGATTCCCACTCTTCTTTCCAATCTCTCCCCCTGGATATATATCAATAACGGAATATGTTTTGAAAGAAGTTTTGAGAAGAAATTGTGTATCAGAGCTTATAAGTTTTGAAAACATAAAAATACTTGGTATAACTCTTAAAAGCATAGCAAAAGCTTAAATTTCCAGATTAAGTCCATTTTGAAGAGTATTATGCAAAAAAAATATTTTGTATTTGAAAAAAAATTCGAAAAAGAGTTTTGAAAAGATTTTTCAACTACTTTTGAGATAAATTATGATTTGAAATACATACGTACTTTTAGAAAAGTATTAGATTTTTTTTTTGAAAACAAAATATTTCACTTGACTAGGTTTCTTTTCCAGTCTGACACAATCCTAGGAAACCTTGTTAACTACAAGGACATTTCCCTAAGTGTTCTGGAAATTTTCAAACTCAAGTAAATTTTAAAAAAATGATAGTACTTAAAAATATATTCTAAAAAAGTGTGTGAACTTTTGAAGGTTCAATGTTTTACTTAACTTGGTTCATTTTCCAGTCTGACACCATCCTAGGAAACCTTGCTGACTACAAGGACATTTCCTAAGTGTCCTGGAAATTTTCCAACCTAAGTAAATGTTATTTCGTAAGCCACAAGAATTTTGTAAAATAATAGTATTTTGACAGAAAAATTATTTAAGTTTTCAAAAGGATTTTGAACTTGCAGTGCATGAAAACATATAATTTTGAAAATGTTCAATAATCCTTTTAATTTCATCTCCCCCTAAACTTGACCCAGTCCTAGGAAGCTTGTTGACTACAAGCGATCTTCCTCTGAGTTTTAGGGTTTGATTTAAATTGTAAGAATTATCTAATAACTTCAAAACAAATAATTACCAAAAAAATTTCAGAAATTCTTCTTTTGAATCAAACTCCCCCTAAATTTGACACATCCTAGGAGTCCTTGAAGATCATGAAGTGGACTTTTCCTCTGTGCCTTTAGGGTTTGTCAAGATCAAAAGAAGCACTTTTGAACAATCTTCTGAGTATGATAACTTTTAAGGAGATAAATTTTTGAAAACTCAATTTGGAATAATAACACAGTTTAAAAAATTTGAAATGATAATAATTTTTCCAAAGCGATAGTAATATATTAAGGTTTTTGAATCAACTTTTGAAAGCCTTATTTTGATATGAAAATAAGTTTTAAAGCATAAGGATTTTGAGAAATCTAAAAAACATTAAGAAGAACTCCCCCTGTATCCGACATAGACTGACTTTATCTAAGACCTTAGTGTTGACTAGGTTTGACCATGTTTGACTCAGTTGACTAAGGTTTGACTATGTTAATCATGGTTTGACTATGTTGGAATTATCCTCTGAATTAAAACACAACATAAAAGAAATTTTAATTGAACTTAATTTTCCTGTCTCACCCAATCTAGGATTTTCAAACAGTTAACCTTAAAAGTTCTTTGTGAGACAGGTTTGAAGGTAAAAATTAATTTTGAAAAGGAATTTTCATTTATTTTGAAAAAAGTTATTTAATTTTGAAAATAGATTTAAAAAAAATAAGTTTAGAAAGCAGAAATTTTGAACACTGATTAAGTGATTTTTGATACAGAATAAGTTTGAAAAATAGAAATTTTGAAAACAGATTAGAATCTATAATTATTTGAAATTTGTGTTAGATTCGAATTTGACAAAAGATAATTTGAATTTGAATTTCAGAAATTGGCTTCCAGGTCTTGGCGAGGCACTAGGCCTTCTTTGGCCGTAGCCTTATGGGATCATCCACCCTTTCCTTGACAAAACCTTTTAATGAAATTTCATTTTCAAATTAAATTAGGTCATTTTCTGGTCTAACTAGCTTGGGTCTTGGATCGGTAGCTTCGGCTGGTTTCACCAGTCTAAAGAGACCAAGTAGACTTGATCTTATTAGAGTTGGTTTCCCCAACGTACTATCATCTCACCTCCTCCCAATACTATGTTGTCAAATTTCAATTAATTAGTTGAGTCCTTAAACTAATCAATCCTAATTTTAAGCAAAAATAAAATAAAATAAAAGGAACCTACAATTAAAGCCAAAAAAAATGATCTACGTTACATCATAATCATAATAATATTCTGGATTATCAAAAACAGCAATATTATGAATTAAATTATCTAACAAATTAACCTTAACTAATTTGTATGAATTAATCATATTATTCAGGGTAAATAATGGATTTTCGAAAACTGTAAATTTACCTTTTGATTCCCGGTTGGGAATCTCCCCCATGATACTTGCCGTCTTCCCTTTGCTTGATTGTTTCCTCAGTATTTTGTAGTGGTCGCGAGCTAACCGGACAAGTTTCCGAGGATACCTTTCTTTGTCGTCAGATTCTGAGTCTGAGTTGGACTCAGGTTCTAATTGAGGCCTCTTTTACAGTTCTCTTGGAGTTTTCCCTGCAATAAAACTTATACCTTTCTCGACCATTATAGTATCTATTTGATTATTCAATTCTAATTTAGAAAAAGATTCAAAATTAGTTACCGTCTTAGTCAGTTCGTCGTCTGATTCTACTGGTTCGATTTCGATTTCGATTCTGGATTCGAGTTCAAATTCTGATTCGGCTATTTGTGCTTGGACATCAAGTACCTCAATGTCGGAGCTCTCTTCGTGTAGGTTGATTAGTTTCTCCCACATTTCTTTAGCACAGTTGAAGGATCCAACTAGCTTGAGTTGTTCGTTAGTTAGGCCGCATTGTATGATTACAGTCGCCTTTGCATCTGCCTCGATCTTCCTCAAAGTTGGTTCGTCCAATTTCTCCTAGGCGATCGACATATCATCTTCTGTAGGTACTGTAAACCCCGTTTGGAGGATCATCCATATGTCCATGTGGGCCTTCAGAAGGGACTCCATTTGACTTCTCCAAGAATTGAAGTTCTCGCCGGAGAGGAGTGGTGGACGGATGCTATTCCATTCTTGATTGGCCATTAGTTTAAATCTTGCACACAATAAAAAACAGAGATGTACCAAGACTTGGTCTTGGATTAGTAGCGCGGGAGCAACAAAAAAATATTGCACGAATTTCGAGAGAAAATATTAAAATAATAATAAAATTTTTAGAAAATGTTGATTTTAACAATTTTGATTAATGAAGAAAAAGTAAGAGAAAAAAAAATTTCTCGAATTAATGTAGCACGAATTTTGAGGAAAAATATTAAAATAATAATAAAAATTTTATGACAAATTTTCACAAATTGATTCTTTTATCAATTCTGACTTATGGTGAAAAAATGAGAATTCAGAATTGAAAAAGACGTAAGGATATTTTAAATACACTCACAGATATTATTTATTTGAAAAATAAAGCGAAAAAAATCCGAAAAAAAATTTCAAAGTGGTGGTTGCACCAACTTTGAATAACCCCGCTCTGATACCACTTGTTGGATCGAGAGATGCGATAGAGGGGGGGTGAATGTCGCAAATCGTTCGGATTTAAAAAGAGCGGGTGCGCAGCGGAAATAAAAGAAAAACAGAACAATGCAAACACAGTCGGTTTACTTTGGTTCGGAGCCTGGGTCGACTCCTACTCCAAGGCCCACAGTCGTTGACCGTTTTCTGCGGGCAATTCTATTAGTTCGTAAAAGTTTACAAGAAAGATTATAACAAGAACAGTTTAGTAAACTTTAAATA
This sequence comes from Boesenbergia rotunda, assembly GCA_024364735.1. Taxonomy (NCBI): domain Eukaryota; kingdom Viridiplantae; phylum Streptophyta; class Magnoliopsida; order Zingiberales; family Zingiberaceae; genus Boesenbergia; species Boesenbergia rotunda. Next base: position 376,323 of record JAGFNQ010003742.1, on the reverse strand, counting down.
CAGCTCTTCGTTACCGATGTCCGGAGTAGATCGAAGTTTCGGAGCAGCGGGACGTCGTCAGCTCGAGTTGGAAGATTTCTGGAGCGTGTCGCGGAAGCAGAAGAGCGCCGAAGTGTCGAAGCAAATGATGCTCTGAAGAAGGAGGTCGAGGGCCCTTTATATAGGGCCTGGGGGCGCCCTGGTCGACGGGGGCGCCCCCCCCCCCCCCCACGTGGCAGTCGATCCACAAGAGGCGCGGTCAAGGTCTTAGCCCTTAATCCTCGGGATAAGGCTTTGACTGGGGCGCCCTGGACGCTGGGGGCGCCCTGGTTGACTCGGCCAGCTCTTATCCGCAGCGCTGAAGTCTTCTCGGTAAGTCTGGCTGGGGGCGCCCGGGACAGCGGGGGCGCCCTCAGAATGTACTGTCGAGGTTCTTCTGGTTGTGTTGTGTTTTGTGTTCACCTTGGGGGCGCCTGGGACACTCCGGGCGCCCTGGTCAGCGATCGCCTCTTTCCTTTGAGGCATTCTGAGCTGCAGACACACGTTCCTTTGGTCCTGCATCCAGGGTTAGTCCAAAACACAATAAACCAATAACATAATGAATTATACAGCCTTGGCTGTCTTGGTTCTGACTTTGGTCTCCAAAATGGAGCCCTAGGTCGAACCGACGCCTAATGTTCCCTCAAGGGGAACGCGTCCTCACCTACTCCTCTCGGGAGAATTTACCTGGTGCCAACCGGATCCTCCAGTTGGACTTTTGCCCGGCAGTCCTTCGCCAGGTCTTGAGTTGCCAAGCTGCCCTTCGCTTGGTCTTGGTTTTCGCCTAGCATCCCTTCGCCAGGACTTGGTTTTCGCCTAGCAGCCCTTCGCCAGGACTTGGTTTTCGCCCAGCAACCCTTCGCCAGGACTTGGTTTCCTGACAGCCCATCGTCAGGTGCCTAGCATCCCTTCGCTAGGACTTGGTTTTCGCCCAGCAACCCTTCGCCAGGACTTGGTTTCCTGACAGCCCATCGTCAGGTGCCTAGCAGCCCTTCGCTAGGACTTTGTTTCCTGCACTCTCAAGCAGCATTGTTAGACAACAAATAACCCTTAACTTTGAATCCTTTGCCAATATCAAAACAAGGTTCGATCTGGTGCTTCCTGCATCAACATGATCTTCACTTGTTGATTCCTAGTTTATCTTTTTTTTTGTTTCATTGTGTTTACATTTTATTTCATATATTATTTTATTTGTATATTGTCACGACACACACACGCGAGGATTTCGTAGTTCTCCTAATTATATATGATCCATATGTCTTTTTTATTATATTGACATCGAGTGGGGTACCTCTTGAATATCGAGAATTAAACCCCGAGGTGTGATATACTACATTTATAATGTGTAATGAAGAGTTATCTGTCTAGGGCAATGGTACCGTAGTAGAATGCCTTCTCAGTTTCTTTAACATCAAATATCAAGTCCCAACTCCGACAAACTAATTGTTGAATTTCTCTTAATGGACGATTAACCTAAGAATGCTTGGTTGATGGATCATCTAGTACAATCACCCTCGTGATTACACTTGATGTTAACTAAAAAAAAATGAAGAGTTCTCTAACCATGGTAGGGGGTTGCACAGTCGCTAGGATTATTTACATCATCAAAATTACTTACTCGTTCTCATTGACCAAGTTGACCTTCCTCTTCAAGACTCTGTACATTGAAAGGTTTTGAAATAGATAATTGACGAAGGCTAGCCATATTCATCAACTCATCAATTTTATATCCCAGTTCTGTGCCCATAGGGATGCATAATTCCCAAAGGAATATTAACTTTCCTACTTTAGCTAAATGACTTAAGTTGGTCAACTTGTTTGCATCTTTTGCTAGAATGGGATAGTCTGTGTCATCAATTAGAATGGGTAAGAAGTAGAACAACCATGTTAATATTGATAGTGGTTTCGAAATCACTAATGCTTTCCAAACACGGATAAGATACTTTGAAATAATTAAATTTTATAATCAATACTCGAATTCTTCTCAATAATTTACACGCATCTCCAATAAAATCACTAATTATATTCAATAATTGGGTAGATTAAAATCCAATAGTTAACTATTAAATATCAAAAATTAGGATGGCTTAAACGAGTAAAATCCAAAAACAAGGATGAGTTTTGAATTAGTTGGATATGAAGGACCTTTTTGCAAAATGCTAAAACTCATATATTGCCCTAATTTTCTGTTTTTCGACTTCTTCTCGTGTTTCTCCTCGACACCGACTCCGCACACACGGACACGAGCGGTTCTTTGCCTTTGCGCCCCAACCTTCATCTCCTCCTCCTCACTCAATCGATGTCGGCGCTCCTCACTCGACCGATGC
>JAGFNQ010003742.1:224628-369401 GCA_024364735.1 Boesenbergia rotunda | reverse complement strand
TCTCAAAGTCATTCTCTTTGCTCTTAGGGTGTTAATCCGTTTGAAAGAGCCCCGAGCCATTCTCTTTGCTCTTAGGTGTTAATCCGTTTGAAAGAGCCCTGGCTCTGATACGACTTGTTGGAACTGGGATGGCAGGAGGGGGGGGTGTGAATAGCCACCCACTAAAAATTTAGGCTTCTTGTCGATCTTTCTGCACTTAGGTTAGCAGTGGAAAAATACATAACAGAAAGAAATACAAACAGAAACAAACCAGATGCTAACAAAGAAATTTACAAAGTTCGGGGATAACTTGCCCCTACTCCTTGGCGTGCCCGTGAGGTGGTCGATCCCTCGTCGGCGGATCAAGCCCCGAAATGAATCCGGCTAATAGAACATCTCCTTCTCGGTGGAGTAACCTCTCCACAAGCGTCTCAGAAGAATATAACTTAAGCACAGGAGACTGGAGAAGCTTACACAATCGATGAAGCAAAAAGATCAGGCAAGAAGAAAACGATGCAGAGAGCACAACAACACCACAGCAAAACACACAGCAACCCTTTTGCTTCGTTCTCTGTTCTTGTTGTCTCCTCTCCTTCGTCATCTTCTTCTTAAGCCTTTCTTCTGCATACCAAGCTTCACACACACAAGCCACACACAGACGTCGTCACCTACTCTAACCTCCTCTAAGCTCTCAGTCCACTGAAGCCCCTTCAGCTGATGCTCAGGTCAGATGCTAGATGCTGTTGAAACCTGCAAATATATGTCAAACAAAATAGCTCAGGTAAAAGCCACCCTGAACCCTTCTTCTTCCTCCTTCATTTGACCTTCACAGCCCTGTGTCATCTGCACACTCACAGACTTATTAGCGAAGCAAATCAGAAGCAAATCAGAAGTGAATCAGAAATCTAACAACCATTTGAATTAAAGTTCTCAGGGGTTGATCGGTCACCTTGACCGATCAGACTCTTGCCTGACCAATCAGACTCGACTCGGATCGATCCAGTATAGTTCTGATCGATCACACTGACCGATCAGAATCTGAGGATTGGTCACCTGACCGATCACAAACCTTACTGGAAGTTCAGGGTTTTGAGGGTAAGACCCCTGATCGGTCTCACTGACCGATCAGCCACAGCCTGATCTTTCCAGCCACAAACACCTGATCGGTCACTTGATCGATCAGGTTAGGTCCTGATCAGTCAAAGTGACCGATCAGGTCAGTTCTTGACCGATCTGGAGCCATCTTGATGTTGGATCGAGAGATACGATAGAGGGGGGGGGTGAATATCGTAAATCGTTTCGGATTTAGAGAGAGAGAATGCACCGCGAAAATTAAACAAAAATACAAACACAAACAAAAGGATTTACTTGGTTCGGAGTCGTGGTCGACTCCTACTCCAAGGTCCACAGTCGTTGACCGTTTACTGCGGGCAATTCTATATGTGCGCAAAATGGTTTACAAACAGATGTTACTGTTGAAGTACAGTAAACTTAAAAGTCATCTCTTTTGTTACCGATGCCCGGTGTGAGTTGTACTTTTGAGCAGAGGGACATCGTCGGCGCTTGTATCTCAGTTGGAAGGTTTCCAGGGTGAAGCACTTGAGTAGAAGAGCGTATTGGCGTTTGAAGGAGTTGTGTTGAAGTCACAGGGGTCGAGCCCCTTTTATAGTAGGTCTGGGGGCGCCCCGGATGTTGGGGGCGCCCTCCAGGTGTCCTTCGATCCGTGATCCTCTGGTCAGCTCTAATCCCTCCAAATCGGGATCGAGCTTTGACAGGGGCGCCCGGGAAGCAGGGGGCACCCGGGTTGACTCAGTCTGCTAGCTTCTCGCTGGCTTGAACCTTATCTACTTCGTTGGCTTGGACCCAGGGCGCCCTAAGCATCCGGGGCGCCCGGGAGCACGGGGGCGCCCGGGAGCACGGGGGCGCCCGGGAGCACGGGTGTGCCCCGCCCAGTAAGCTTCTGAACCAATTTCTTGCTCAGCTTGTTTTGTCCTGACCGTGGGGGCGCCCAGGACCTCCGGGGCGCCCTGCTCAGCTACTGCCTCTCTCCTTTGAGGCATTCTGAGCTGTAGAAGCACGTTCCTTCGGTCCTGCATCCAGGGTTAGTACAAAACAACACAAGGCAAGTATGTTAGTAATTTTTTACAGCAGTAGCTATCTTGGTTCTGACTTTGGGTCTCCCAAATGGAGCCCTAGGTCGAGCCGACGCCTACTGTTCCCTCAATGGGGAACACGTCATCACCTACTCCTCTCAGGAGAGTTTACCTTTTGCCAACCGGCTCCTCTGGTTGGTCTTTTGCCCGATGCACCTGACCAGGTCTTCGTGCCCACCTTTCGAGCAGGTCTTCGTGCCCACCTTCCGAGCAGGTCTTCGGTGCCCAGCTACTTCCCAGGGCTTCGTGCCCAATCCTCGACCAGGACTTCATGCCTACCTTCCTAGCAGGTCTTCGGTGCCCAGCTCCTTGCCAAGGCTTCGTGCCCAATCCTCGACCAGGACTTCGTGCCTAGTGTACCTAGGACTTCTTTTCCTATGTACTTAGTGAACATGTTAGATCAACATAATATCTTAACTTTTGAACCCTTTGCCATTATCAAAACCTGGGATCGACTTGGGTGCTTCCTACACCAACAATCTCCCCCTTTTTGATTTATGGCAACTCAATTCAAAAAGTTCATGGTGCTTCAACACAGGTGATATTTAGATTCCTCCCCCTGGAAGGAATCTCCCCCTAGGTTTTTCAAAAATTCATGGTGTTTGAAAAACTTCTAAGTCTAAGGATGGAATGATTTTTCAACACTTAGAGCATTTTTCAAAAAGAACATTTCAAAAAAAATTTGGTTGGGTACTTAGAGAATTTCTTCTTGGAAACTTTGTAAACTTTTAAGTTTAATAAGTAAAAAAAAAACTTTCAAGTACTTTTAGAAACTTTTCTATTGGAGAAGTTTGAAAATAGGTACTTGGAGATTATACACTCCTTAGGTCAAGTACTTTAGATAGTTTTGAAATCAATTTTAGGTCAAGTACTTTAGACAGTTTTGAAAACAATTTTAGGTTAAGTACTTGGAAACATTTTGAAAACACTTAAGTCAAGTACATAGAATGATTTTGAAATACTTAGAAAAATTTTGAAATACTTAGAACACTTTTTTAAAACAATTTAAGTCAAGTACTTAGAACACTTTTTTAAAACAATTTAAGTCAAGTACTTAGAAAAATTTTGAAGACACTTAAGTCAAGTACTTAGAAAATTTTTGAAAACATTTAAGTCAAGTACTTAGACAAATTTTGAAAACAACTTAGGTACTTAGAAAAATTTTGAAAACAACGTAGACTAAGTACTTTTTAAAGCGTTTTGAAAAGGCGACTTTAGATTAAGTACTTTTTGAAGAAAGGATAAGGAAAATTTTTGAATTTTGAGAAATTTGACCCTTCTCTCATTTCCCTCCAATCTCTCCCCCTTTGCCATATATAAAAAAACAAAGCAGTATAGCAAAAAAAATATATAAATTGCATAAAGATTTAACGAATGATTGATGTGTTGTACTGAACTAATTCAATGTATAAACTGAACCAAATCAATTTGAATTATCTCTGTAGGGTCCTGCCTAACCCAATTAGCTATTTAGTGACTATTATAAATAGTAGCCTTCGCTAAGGTTAGTCAAGTTAAGTGATCTGTTCAAGTTAGATTTTCTAAACTTGACACTTAACTTGATTACTGTTCAAGTTATTTTTAGTTCCCCAATTACTGCAGATGCACTGACTTAAAGCATCTTGAATTAAGGCAAATACCTAAGCATCTCAACCCATTCTAGGTGATCAATCAAGAGTACCCTAAGGTGCTTGTGAGATGCTGGCTTCTAGATCTATAAGTACATGCAGTTCTAGGGTTAGGGCCTAGGCTAAGTCCGTTTGCGAAAAAATACCCTAGTTTTGAAGGGGGGTAGTTTTATTAGAAAACTAAGTAAAAACTATTTTTTGAAATAAAATGAATGATTTTTCAAATTTAAATAATAGCTGTTTTAGAAAACAGTTAATTTTGAAAAGTTGAATACAGCTTTAAAGAAAACCAGAAGTAGAGCAAGCCTATTTTATTAAGCATAATCCTAACTGCCTTCTTAGTGAGTTGAACTCAGACTCAGGTAGGGGTTTTGTGAAAATGTTAACTAAGTTAGATTTTGACTCTACATGCTTAAGGACTATTTCACCCCTAGCTACATGATCTCTTACAAAGTGGTGTTTGACTTCTATGAGTTTAGTTCTGGAGTGTTGGATTGGGTTTTTGGTTAGATTAATTGAGCTTATATTGTAACGACCCGCCTTCTGGTACTAAGCTTCAAGGCGGATCACTACTTACTAACTGATTAACTGACTAATTAATGATGTCTAATGATGCTAAACCAACTAGGAGAATTTCGAATTTCTTATTGAAACCATCCCTTATTCATATCTAAGGGCATTCTTAGCTACTACGGGTCATTCTACATGGTGCATATATCTTAAAACAAGCATATCCTATGTATTTAGCATGTAAATCAAAAATATCCAGTTCTTATCTCTAAAACTTAAGCATGGATCTAAATTACCATATTGCAAGTATTAACATAGGCAAATAAACTACTTTAATATACTAGGCGCCGCGTTAATAGCAATGTTTTTTTTTCATCGCGAAGTTTTCCAAATCTGCGCCACAGCCGTGTTGATCGACACAGCCCGAGCGTGTTCTCCTCTGCTCCCTGGTGTCGTTCGTCAATGGCATCGCCACGCCCGTGCCCTTAACTGGCACGGGCGTGTCTTCACGCGCCACACCCGTGCTTAACCAACACGCCCGGAGCGTGTTGGTCTCTGGACTCTGGTACGAATTCTTCAGGAAACGCCACGGTCGTGGCAGCCATGGCACGGGCGTGCTGTTCTGATACGCTGGGTAGTTCGGCTGGTTTTGTGCACCTGCAATCAACATTCAACACCAAGCAATATCCTTCGTCCTAACATGTAAAACCAAGCGAAAACTATCCAATACACCTCTAATACGATAGAACGAGATGAGATGCATATAAGTTTGATGCCCAAAACTACACGTGAGTTGCACACATCGATAAGCTATTGCGGAAAACTAAAAGAAACATAATAGATACTATTGCTATGCTTTGCAAGTTCCGAAGACTTTTATTCGAACTCCACCATCACACACACTTTGCATCAAGCCAGCCGCCTCCGCTACTAGTGCTTTCCTTTACCTGTATCTGCAGTATAAGGAAATGCAAACTAATAAGCATAAAGCTTAGTAAGTATCATCTAGCCTCACAAAACTATGAAAACTCGAATTATGCTTTTGTAAAACATGCTATGCACATACATGCTCATATCCATAAGAAATCATGCTAGGCTCATGCTAAAATACATGTCATAGAGTGTCATGGCATATAACTGAGACATGACACATACTGAACTAAAACTGAAGAGTAAGCTATAGTATGACATACATATCTGAACTAAAACTGAAACTAACTAACATAAATAAATTATTAAATTCACCACATGCTAAACTGAACTTCTGAAAACTAAATACATATAGTAGGTGAAAATAATAATCAATGGCTGTGGGCCCGACAATGTACCAACTGTGTGTTAGTGATATGAGAGAAGTGTCCTAAGGCAATCGCCTTATGATTGTAATCATTTATTTTAATAAATGAATATTCACTATTTGTGTATATATGATTATTTGATTAATATCTTAAACTCATTTACTGAATGCCCGCAATACAATTCACAGCATGAGAGAATTTGTGATGAATTCACAACTAGTGATTATCTCTACATGTGCAATTGTGAAGTATTGAAATTGTCCCTAGTCGATGAATTGATAAATATGGACACTATCAATTCTGTTGAGACTAGCATGGGTTATTCTCTAATCAGCTGATTCTCACTGGCTGGTGACATTGAGATGTCCGGAGATAAACATGAATGCTAGTTAAGGGAACTAGTTCATTGGAGTGACTGGCTGTAAAACTTCATATGGTAGTCTAAATATAGATATGTCAGTGAAGTTCTTACTGCAGCTTAAGTGCGATGTTCCTTTGACTTGCGGTGTTCAAGTCATCTTGGTCATGGAGACTTATACTTTGACATCTTAAGCAATCATCTCCAAGGAGGTGTGGACCCAGGATGATTGGGTATAAGCCGAAGTGCCCGAAGATGTTTGAACAGCCTACAAAGGATTCACCACTCCTTGCGAGGAGATGTATACCCGAGGCCTATCGTCGGATTATTACTCGAAGTCTCTGGCCAGAGCATGACATGTTCAGAGTATGAATCTCTTAAATACATGAGAGTAATTAGAATCCGTAGGACGAGGAAACATTACTTGGGCTAGGTGTGACGTAGTCAGCCTGGTGGGGACTGACACACATAGACCATGTCCTGAACCAAGTGGGTATAAGATGGTGAAGGGAATGGGGCACGATTCATTATAGCTGCTGAAGGGTTTCAGAATTATTTCTGAGGTCAACCGTTGATCTTTCGATTAATTGGGGATCATGATGTACTACTAGGTGCCACTCATGATCGTTCTATAATTAATTGATTAATTATAGACGGCCAACATAAATCGAAAGCCTATTTAGTCACACGCACTTCGAGTAATCCGAGGGATTTAAAACGAGTTGAAAATTAGATTTTCCAAATAAGAGAAACTATTTTGGAAAGTCCAAAATAGGTAAGTCTAAATTTATTTTAGAGACGCATCGGAAGCATTAATGAGCTAAGGATTAATTAATTAATTAGTTAATTTATTAATGAATTAAATTAGTTTAATTCATGAGGTGGGATTTGATCCAAGGTGGTGTGGTTTATTATAAGCTAAAAATAATCCCATGGATTATTTTATCATGAATTAAAATAAACCAAAGAGTTGGTTTGTTTTATAAAAATACATAATAAATCAATGATGACATCCATTGGTGGGTTTTGAACCATGGACCTATGGTTTGCATTGAATTTAACCAACCACATGAGATGAACTCCTTATGTGTAAAATTCGGCCCATTAATTTAATGTCTTGGTCGGCCACCATATTGTGGATAAGGCTATTTTGGTGTGTTTTATAAAATAGACTAAAGGTTGGTTTATTTTATAAAAGGTTATATAAATTTTATATATATAAATTTTTATATAAAGGTTATATAAATTTTATATAATCATACCAAAAGAAAGATAGCCTTGATCATGGATTGGTTATATAAAAATTTATATAAATTTTATATAATCATACCAAAAGAAAGAGAGCCTTGATTATGGATTGATTGAGAAATTATTCCATAATCAAGGAGAGGAGGCTTGATCATGAGAGTCTTAATTATGGATTGATTGAGAAATTATTCCATAATCAAGAAGAGGTTTGCTTGGGAATTAAGAAACCTCTCCCTATATAAAGGACCCAAGGGGTGCCATGAATTTATCCATCCAAGAATTGCTTGGGCTCTCTCCTCTTCTTCTCTCTCTCTCTCTCGGCCGGCCATAGGCCTCTTCTCCCTTCTTCTTGCCGTGAGCACAAGGAGAAGTACCGAGGCGACGAAGTTCTTCCGTTGGGACGATCTTCCTCTCCGGCCATCATCACCTTGAGATTGGGTGCAAGTCATCTTCCTCCTTCACGCCGGAATTGTGATTCCGGCCAACCTTGGTGGTGAGTCTTCCGACTTATTTCTCTTTTGGTTTTTCGTCGCGTTCTCGGAGAATCTAGTAGTTCTCGAGAACACGAAACTCGTGGCTTTGCGAAGTCATCCCGAAGATACTCGGCGTGGACGCGAATAGAGGCGGAGCTTCCGAGGGACGCTTACGGTTGGATCTCGTCCCTTTCCTTCGAGTTACGCGAGGTAATTCGTAGAGTAATTTCCTTTTCTGAAAAATTTTATATTACGATTATGTGAACACATTGCATGCTTAGGATACATATTAGAATAATTTAGGAAATTATTCATGCTTTATGTTTCCGCTGCTTGTAATTATGGAATAATTACGAACACGTATCCACGTCGGCATGCACCCGGCCACAACAGTGGTATCAGAGCCGGTTAGTGTTCGACATAATCATATAATTGTTTTGCGGAAAACTTTGTCATGATCTCAATTTTGGAAAATTTTCCATTTATGGAAACTTTCCAATTATGGTAAATTTTAGATTTAGGAATTTCAATGTTTGGAAATCCTCATGAAATTTCGCAAACTTTTGAAATATCTCTATTTCTGAATTTTTATGATAATTGTGAAAACTTTCCATTTTTGGAAACTTTCCAATTTTGGAAATTTCCTATTTTGGAAAATTGTAAGTTTTCTTTGTACCAGAAACTTACAATGATTCTGAAAACTTTCTATTTTTGGAAACTTTCCATTTTTGGAAACATTCCATTTATGGAAAACTCGCAATTTTGGGACTTTCTTTCAAGAAAGTCTAGACAAATTTATGGAATATTAATTGATAATTAAATTCAAATTGGTTTTAAATTACTAACAAAATTCTTTTTTTTTGGGTATCTGTGCCTCGGGGAGCCACCCAAATTAAAGTTAGTTGTTATAATTTAATTTCCTATTTTGAATAAGAATTGTCAAGTTTGATTTGGCTACGCCTCGGGGAGCGGGCCAAATTAGATTTACGACAAATTCCTTTTCTTTGGGTATCTGAGCCTCGGGGAGCCACCCAAAGAAAATAATTTGTTGTAATTAATTAGTCCATAAATAAAATATGTAATCAAGTCTTGGAAATTTTGGGGTGATTCTCAAACGATAATTTCCTTATTTGATTTATGAGGTGATGCTCTTACATATTGTTGTCTCCAAAATTAATTAGGAAAAATTGTTTCCTATAGAGTTTATTTTCTTAAATAAGATTTTCATGAAAAATAATATGTGGTTGAATTAAGGGAATCTGTCTCTTAATTTAATAAGATTTGATTTAGAGAAATCAAAGTCTTAAACATATTATTTCCGAAATTGATTATGACAATTTAGGAAATTGTTTCCCAAAACAATTCCTTGAATAAAGTATGAAATTAGAATTAGAAAATCCGGTTCCTAATTCAATTAATGAGACTTGATAAATTAAGTCACATACATACTTTATTAAGGAAATCGTTAGAACATGACATAATTATATGTCATGAATGTGCTTAAAAGAAAAGGATGAGACCCAAAACCCCTTACAAAATATTAAGGCCAACACCTTCCATTAATATGGTTAGAACCGGAGTTTTGTTTCTCGTTTGGGTTGATGGACACATTCATGCCCGGCTTGAACCTCAACATGTTCAAACCATGGAATTAGTTTATGATTAATATAGTTGGAGTCAGAGGTCAATCCTTAGTTTTGGTTGTTGGACACATCCAAGCCTGACTAAACGGTTGAATGAGCTCCAACCATATTAAAACTATTTCTTGATTAATGGGTCAGCCTTAAGCTTGGAGCATCGATTTGTTGTGCCACAGCCAAGGTCGATGTAAAGAGAGGTGCAGTTGGGTGCTATGTATATTGTTACATACTTGTTAATGAGTTAACAACCCAATGATTTATGCAAACATTCAATTAGTTGATAGCATAAAGTGATAGTTACATATGTGTAATATGTAATCGGTATAATTACCTACCTTCATAGCTAAGAATAACTTGATGGCCACAGCCATGGTTGTTCTTATCTATGGTTGGATATCAACCTATTTGGAGATGCTCCTACGATCTCCCGAATTGATGAAAAGGGTTATTCAATTTGAAAAATAAATAGGATTTAATTAATGTATATTGATGCATTCTTTATCATTCTTCTCACATAAGCTCAATTTGTATTTCTAGGATAATCACCTGATCATGTCTTCTTTAAATTTGCGTTCTATTTTGGACACAAATAAATTGACTGGGCCAAACTTCATGGACTAGCTTCGAAACCTGAGAATTATTCTCAAGGCTGAAAAGCTTGTATATGTCCTTGATGGTCTACTTCACGACCGTCCACCTAAAGATGCAACTCTGGACCAATTGTCGGTCTATCAGAAACATGTGGCTGATTCTGAGCTTACAAGTTGCATCATGCTAGCCGCGATAGTACCTGAGCTTCAAGCAGCATGAGCATATTGATGCTTATACCGTAGGCTTTGATGCAAGAAGGTTCATCTGTGGTACAGTTTGTACTTAAGATGAACAGGTACATGGAGCGACTAGTTACACTCGGGTTCGCGATGGATCAAGAATTAAGTATTGACTTAATTCTGCATTGTTTGCCCATGAGTTACTCACAGTTTGTGATAAACTACCGGATGAACAAACTTGAATCCACCATACCTGAGCTGCTCAATATGCTGAAGACTACAGAGCCTTCTATGAAGCATGAGCAGAAAATGATACTGTTAGTTGGTTCCTCAAAGAAAGGTTCCAAGAGGAAGTCCAAGGAACAACACAAGTGGAAGAAGAAGAAGGCCAAGAAGATTGAACCGTCACCAAAAGGTATTTGACATAATTATGGCAAAGCGGGCCATTGGCGAAGAAATTGCAAGATTTATATTGAGTCCGTAAAGAAGAAGAAGGCATCCAATGCCCCATCCTCTTTAGGTATCTTCGATATTGATTATCGTTTTATTAGACACATGGGTATTCGATACCAGGTGTGGCTCATATATATGTAATGACATATAGTGACTAAGGAATAAAAGATGGCTGGTACACATACGTTAGACGTATCCAGTAACATTTTCAATATCGAAGCGAGTAATAAACATGCTCGAATAGATAATCAAATAGACTCCTATACGTGGCATTGTCGTCTTGGCCATGTAAGTAAGAAACGCATGACCAAATTACACCGATGTGGAATTCTGGAATCATTTGAACCCGGTTCATTTGATACATGCGAATCATGCTTAAAAGGCAAGATGACCAAATTACCCTTTTCTGGAAAAGGTAAACCAGTGGGAGAATTGCTTGGTCTAATACATACTGATGTATGTAGACCAATGTCAACTCTTGCACAAGGAGGTTATAGCTACTTCATTACCTTTATCGATGATCACTCACGATACAGGTATGTGTTCTTAATGAAACACAAATATGAAGCTTTTGAGAAATTCAAAGAGTTCAGAAATGAAGTAGAGAAACAGCTTGGCAAAAGTATTAAGATACTTCGATCCGATCGGGGTGGTGAATACATGAGTCAATAGTTTCAAGATTATCTTAGGGACAATGGGATATTATCTCGATGGACTCCGCCATATACACCACAGCATAATGGTGTATCTGAGAGGCGTAACCGAACCTTGACCAACATGGTTAGGTCTATGATGAATCATGCAGCTCTTCCAAAATCCTTTTGGGGCTATGCGCTTAAGACAACTGTTTACTTGTTAAACAGAGTCCCGACCAAGGTAGTCTCTACTACTCCATATGAGACGTGGAATAGTAAGAAACCTCATTTAACTCACCTTAAGATATGGGGTTTCCTGCTTATGTAAAGCGGATTGTATCAAACAAATTGGATGCTAAGTCTGATAAATGTCTATTTATTGGATACCCTAAGGAAACGAAGGGTTACCAATTCTATCATCCCTTGGAACAAAAGGTGTTTGTTTCAAGGCATGCTGTATTTCTAGAAAAAGAATTTCTTTTACAAGAAAACAGTGGGAGTAGCATTGAACTTGAAGAAGTTCAAGAAACTCCAATAGACATTATAGAGACACCTAGTCTAGATCCACAACCAATAATTCATAATGATGAGCTATCAGTTGAACCTAAAGCAACACCACTTCTTCGTAAGTCTGATAGGACACGCAATATTCCAGAGAGATACGGATTTCTCATAAGTGAATCGAACGACGTGTTACTCATTAACGATGACGAACCTATCAGTTATGAAGATGTTCTGAGAAATTCAGAAAGGGATAAATGGCTTGAAGCCATGAAGTCGGAAATGGATTCCATGTATGAAAATCAAGTATGGGACTTGGTCAACCCACCTGAAGGGATTAAGCCCATAGGGTGCAAGTGGGTTTTCAAAAAGAAAACCGACATGGAAGGTAATGTTGTTACCTTTAAGGCTAGATTAGTGGCAAAAGGATATCGTCAGAAACAAGGAATTGATTATGACGAAACCTATTCGCCAGTAGCTATGCTTAAATCCATTCGGATGCTCCTAGCCATAGCAGCTCATTATGATTATGAAATATGGCAAATGGATGTGAAAACAGCTTTCCTTAATGGAAACCTGCTTGAGGATGTATACATGATACAACCTGAAGGTTTCACATCGGTTAATAAAACCAAAGTATGCAAGCTTCGACGATCCATATATGGACTAAAGCAAGCATCCAGGAGCTGGAACATCCGTTTTGATGAGACAATCAAAGAGTTTGATTTCTCAGAAAATCCTGACGAACCTTGTGTGTACAAGAAGGTTAGTGGGAGTGCAGTCGTATTCCTAGTGTTATATGTCGATGACATATTGCTTATAGGAAACGATATATCAGTCTTACAGTCAGTTAAAATTTGGTTGTCCAAAACTTTCTCCATGAAAGACCTGGGAGAAGCAACCTATATCCTTGGGATTAGAATCTATAGAGATAGATCAAAACGGTTGCTTGGTCTTTCGCAGTCTACATATATAGACCGAGTGCTAGAAAGGTTTAGCATGTCGGAATCCAAGAAAGGTTACCTTCCCATCAGGCATGGGATCAACCTTTCGAAGTCTATGTGTCCGCGCACAGAAGACGAGAGGATTTGCATGAGTAAGATTCCTTATGCATCCGCGATAGGATCTATCATGTATGCTATGTTATGTACTAGGCCCGATGTATCGTATGCTCTGAGCGTCACAAGCAGATACCAGTCTGATCCAAGAATGGATCATTGGGCGGCTGTCAAAACAATCCTCAAGTACTTAAGAAGAACTAAGGATGTGTTCCTAATATATGGAGAAGGTGATATGGTAATACGTGGGTATACAGATGCCAGTTTCCAGACAGATAAGGATGACTCCAAATCTCAGTCCGGATACGTATTTATTTTGAATGGAGGCGCAGTAAGTTGGAAGAGTTCCAAGCAAGACACCGTAGCGGATTCTACCACGGAAGCAGAATATATTGCAGCTTCGGAAGCAGCAAAGGAAGCAGTCTAGATCAAGAAGTTTGTCTCAGAACTTGGTGTGGTTCCAACCATTAATGAAGCAATACCGGTTTATTGCGACAACAATGGAGCTATTGCACAAGCAAAGGAACCAAGGTCTCATCAGCGATCCAAACATGTGCTTCGCCGCTATCATCTAATCAGAGAGATTATAAGTAGGAATGATATACAAATTGAGAAAATTCCCACTGAAAGGAATTTAGCGGATCCTTTAACTAAGGCCTTACCTCAGAGTAAGTTTGAGGGTCATATTAGAGCCTGTGGTATTGAGTACCGTAGCGATTGGCATTAGGCCAAGTGGGAGTTTGTTAGTGATATGAGAGAAGTGTCCTAAGGCAATCGCCTTATGATTGTAATCATTTATTTTAATAAATGAATATTCACTATTTGAGTATATATGATTATTTGATTAATATCTTAAACTCATTTACTGAATGTCCACAATACAATTCACAGCATAAGAGAATTTGTGATGAATTCACAACTAGTGATTATCTCTACATGTGCAATTGTGAAGTATTGAAATTGTCCCTAGTCGATGAATTGATAAATACGGACACTATCAATTCTGTTGAGACTAGCATGGGTTATTCTCTAATCAGCTGATTCTCACTGGCTGGTGACATTGAGATGTCCGGAGATAAACATGAATGCTAGTTAAGGGAACTAGTTCATTGGAGTGACTGGCTGTAAAACTTCATATGGTAGTCTAAATATAGATATGTCAGTGAAGTTCTTACTGCAGCTTAAGTGCGATGTTCCTTTGACTTGCGGTGTTCAAGTCATCTTGGTCATGGAGACTTATACTTTGACATCTTAAGCAATCATCTCCAAGGAGGTGTGGACCCAGGATGATTGGGTATAAGCCGAAGTGCCCGAAGATGTTTGAACAGCCTACAAAGGATTCACCACTCCTTGCGAGGAGATGTATACCCGAGGCCTATCGTCGGATTATTACTCGAAGTCTCTGGCCAGAGCATGACATGTTCAGAGTATGAATCTCTTAAATACATGAGAGTAATTAGAATCCGTAGGACGAGGAAACATTACTTGGGCTAGGTGTGACGTAGTCAGCCTGGTGGGGACTGACACACATAGACCATGTCCTGAACCAAGTGGGTATAAGATGGTGAAGGGAATGGGGCACGATTCATTATAGCTGCTGAAGGGTTTCAGAATTATTTCTGAGGTCAACCGTTGATCTTTCGATTAATTGGGGATCATGATGTACTACTAGGTGCCACTCATGATCGTTCTATAATTAATTGATTAATTATAGACGGCCAACATAAATCGAAAGCCTATTTAGTCACACGCACTTCGAGTAATCCGAGGGATTTAAAACGAGTTGAAAATTAGATTTTCCAATTAAGAGAAACTATTTTGGAAAGTCCAAAATAGGTAAGTCTAAATTTATTTTAGAGACGCATCGGAAGCATTAATGAGCTAAGGATTAATTAATTAATTAGTTAATTTATTAATGAATTAAATTAGTTTAATTCATGAGGTGGGATTTGATCCAAGGTGGTGTGGTTTATTATAAGCTAAAAATAATCCCATGGATTATTTTATCATGAATTAAAATAAACCAAAGAGTTGGTTTGTTTTATAAAAATACATAATAAATCAATAATGACATCCATTGGTGGGTTTTGAACCATGGACCTATGGTTTGCATTGAATTTAACCAACCACATGAGATGAGCTCCTTATGTGTAAAATTCGGCCATTAATTTAATGTCTTGGCCGGCCACCATATTGTGGATAAGGCTATTTTGGTGTGTTTTATAAAATAGACTAAAGGTTGGTTTATTTTATAAAAGGTTATATAAATTTTATATATATAAATTTTTATATAAAGGTTATATAAATTTTATATAATCATACCAAAAGAAAGATAGCCTTGATCATGGATTGGTTATATAAAAATTTATATAAATTTTATATAATCATACCAAAAGAAAGAGAGCCTTGATTATGGATTGATTGAGAAATTATTCCATAATCAAGGAGAGGAGGCTTGATCATGAGAGTCTTAATTATGGATTGATTGAGAAATTATTCCATAATCAAGAAGAGGTTTGCTTGGGAATTAAGAAATCTCTCCCTATATAAAGGACCCAAGGGGTGCCATGAATTTATCCATCCAAGAATTGCTTGGGCTCTCTCCTCTTCTTCTCTCTCTCTCTCTCGGCCGGCCATAGGCCTCTTCTCCCTTCTTCTTGCCGTGAGCACAAGGAGAAGTACCGAGGCGACGAAGTTCTTCCGTTGGGACGATCTTCCTCTCCGGCCATCATCACCTTGAGATTGGGTGCAAGTCATCTTCCTCCTTCACGCCGGAATTGTGATTCCGGCCAACCTTGGTGGTGAGTCTTCCGACTTATTTCTCTTTTGGTTTTTCGTCGCGTTCTCGGAGAATCTAGTAGTTCTCGAGAACACGAAACTCGTGGCTTTGCGAAGTCATCCCGAAGATACTCGGCGTGGACGCGAATAGAGGCGGAGCTTCCGAGGGACGCTTACGATTGGATCTCGTCCCTTTCCTTCGAGTTACGCGAGGTAATTCGTAGAGTAATTTCCTTTTCTGAAAAATTTTATATTACGATTATGTGAACACATTGCATGCTTAGGATACATATTAGAATAATTTAGGAAATTATTCATGCTTTATGTTTCCGCTGCTTGTAATTATGGAATAATTACGAACACGTATCCACGTCGGCATGCACCCGGCCACAACAGTTAGACAACAAATAACCCTTAACTTTTGAACCCTTTTGCCAATATCAAAACACAGGTTTGACTTGGGTGTATTCTGCACCAACACAAACTGTCAGTTTCAACCTTAACTTCAACAATTTCAGCAAAATTTTTAGCCAAGTCAACCTTTTCAACAATTTCAGCAACCCTATAATAATTTTCAGCAAAATCAACCTTTCAATCAGCTACAACAGCAATTTCAACCACAATTCCAAAATTTTCAGCAAGGTTACAACCCTAATCAGCCATGTTTTCAACCATACAATCAGAGTTTCCAGCCTACTCAATTTCAGTTTTCACCGCCACAATTTGAATCTCAGAATCAGAATTTCCAAGGCTATAATTTTCAGCAGTTTCAACCATGTTCCCAGTCAAATATTCAGCAATTCCAACAACCAAATCAATTATTGGATCAGCCCCAACAATTGCAAATTCAGAATTCACAACCTATTTATAATTTTGAGCAACCTAATGATACATTTCAAGTGCAACAGGAGTCCTATATTCATCAAGAAGACTTTGAGGATTCTAGAGAGCTTGAGGCTCAACAACAAAGGCCGGAGGAGATGTTACAACAACTCTTGCAACAAAAATATGATTCTCCTCTTAAAGATTGTGAAAGACGCCTTGGACAATTGGTTAATCAAATGAATCAAATGTGAACCCAAGAATCAGGCCAACCACCTTCTCAAGCTACTCTTAATTCTAAGGGGTATGATTGTGAACTAATTTTAAGGAATGAAGAGGTGGTTTTAAGTCTAAACATTCCAAACGATGATTTTTTTAAAAATTTCCAGCACCTTATTTCTCCACTCAAAACAGCCCCGGAGTTGATTTTATACCAGTTCAAAGTGACCCTGGTGCATGGCCAAGACCTTCTTCAATTGATCTTGCAAATTTGGTGGAAGAAGAAGAAGAAGAAATCATCAAAATCAGGGCACCTACAACATGCATTCCTCCGGAAATTCCTATTCAGAGTCCTTTTCCAAAATTTTCAGCTCAAGAGGAGGAGCCAAAGATCTCTTTTACCTTCTCCCAGCACCACAGAGAGAATCCTCCTAGCATTAGCATGGACATTCCAGATAAGATTGTTGAGGCAGAGCTAATTGCTGATGATGTTTTACTGAACATAGTGGGAGGAGATTTGAATTCAGAGGAAGCTGAGGATGAATTAGTTGTGGAGGAAGTGGAAGAGATGGATGGAAATGTAACGCCCGCTTTTTCGGTCCACCTTACGGTGCGGCGAGAGGGCGGCGTTACGCCTTACATACATGTACATATTATCATCATAAGGCAGCGGAACATTTTTTTTCTTTACATGCTTATAATCATATTAACATTGAACTTGGCATACATACTTAGCTTATCATTCATGAGCATAATAGTATTTCATACTTATTCATTGTCATCATAGGTAGCAAGCTACACATTCATAACATCATAGCATAACATAACATTCATAGGAAGCCTTCTGCCAAGTCACTAACACACACACATATAATCTGGCCCCTCCTGCTGCTTCCCTTAATAACATCCTGCTTGATCTGCAGTGTAAGAACATAAGACTATAAGCACATAGGCTTAGTAAGACTCTTGCCTACTCACTAAAACCGTACGTCATATCATGCATAACATAAAACATACATCATAGCATAAACATACATAACAAAAAACATTCTTCATAACATGGCATACATAAGCTTACTTAACATGGCATATTTCTTATCATGCATGAACATACTTGACATGGCATATTTCATAACATACTTGAACATACTTGACATGGCATATTTCATAACATACTTGAACATACTTGACATGGCATATTTCATAACATACTTGAACATATTTGACATGACATATTTCATAACATACTTGAACATAAGCATAAGCATAACATGAGTCTTCCATATCATAATGCATAACATGAATGAATGCATGGGTCAATGCATGTATATATCATAGGATGCTTACTTTTTTAAAATCATACTTTTTCTTTCTAATACTTGAACATAACATAACATCATTGGGATCCCCGGCTTGTACCACATACATACATACATACATACATACATAAGCGCGCGTTCCCAAGTAAATGCGAGGTAGCAAGCCCCGATCTACAAGGGTAAGGACAGCTGCGGTAGTCCCCTAACCGTGGACAACATAGTCGGTAGTCCAGAACCGGGGCGTTCTTAAGGTGCCCATCCCTGTTGGATAGCTTCGGTAGTCCCAGAACCGTGGACAGCTTCGGTAGCCCAAAACCGTGGACAGCATAGTCGGTAGTCCAGAACCGGAGCGTTCTTAAGGTGCCCATCCCTTGGACCCTTAGTTCGGTCCGGTACAAGCCGTTCATAAAGTAAAATAAACATGCATACCTATCATTCATCCTTAACATATTATGGGAACAGCTGCGGTAGTTCCCGAACCGTGGACAGCTGCGGTAGTCCAGAACCGGGGCGTTCTTAAGGTGCCCATCCCTTAGCATGACATACATACATATCATCATTCATGCTTATCATTCATACTTATCATATATATATGCTTATCATTCATACTTATCATCAGTCATACTTATCATACATACATGCTTATCATTCATACTTATCATCATTCATACTTATCATACATACATGTTTATCATTCATACTTATCATCATTCATACTTATCATACATACATGCTTATCATTCATAAATCATATTATACGCACATGACATACATAACATAGCATTCATACCTAGCATTTCATAAATCATAACATACCTACATGGCATACATAAACCTAACGTTCATACTTAGCATTCATAAATCATATCCTACATACATGGCATATCTAAACATAACATCCATACTTAGCATTCATAAATCATATCATACATACATGACATACTTAAACATAACATTCATGCTTGTCATTCTTAAATCATAACATACATGCATGGTATACATAAACCTAGCATTCATACTTAGCATTCATAAGTCATATCCTACATACATGGCATATCTAAACATAACATTCGTACTTATCATTCTTAAATCATATCATATACATGGCATATGTAAACTTAAGCATTCCTACCTAGCATTCATAAATCATAACCTACATACATAACATATCATTCATGCTTAGCATTCATAAACCATACATACATTATGGAAATCATGAATCATTGTTAATTGATGAGTTAACCCAACTCAGACCTTAGGTCCAAGCCTTGGCCGAAAACCCTAAAGGGTTCCAAGCCTAGGAAAACTTCATATAAGTTTTAATTTCCATCCTACCCTTTACATATATTACCATAGGGTACCCTTGGAGCCCTTACTTGGAATTTGCCCTAACTCCATGGTCCTACTTCACCCTTGGCCGAAACCCTAAAGGGGTTCCAAGCCTAGGAAAACTTCATGTAGGTTCCAAGTTCCTCCCTATATCTTACATATATCATCATAGGACACCCTTGGAGCCCTTGATTGGCATTAACCCTAAACCCTAGCCCTACTTTCTTCCTTGGCCGAAAGTTGTAGGGACCCTAAGCATGTAAAAATTTTCTACAAAACACAATAACCATCCTTACATCATAAGATAATATCAAGAAGTATCATTAGAGGGTTGGAGTTAGTCCTAACCATGAAAACTTCATGGTGGCCGAAAGTTGTAGGGACCCTAAGCATGTAAAAACTTTCTACAAAACACAATAACCATCCTTACATCATAAGATAATATCAAGAAGTATCATTAGAGGGTTGGAACTAGTCCTAACCATGAAAACTCCATGGTGGCCGAAACCCTAAGGGTCCCTCTCCATGGATTTCTTTTCTTGGATGATTAAACAAGGATCTAAACATGATATAAATCTCAAATAAACTATTACACTACAGGTGAGGGAGTCTTACCTTCTTTGAACGTGCTTATAACCTTAGAATAGGGAATATCAAGAACCTCCTTGCTTCTAACTTCTTCCTTAGCCCCTTGTAGCCTTAGGGGAGAACCTAGGTCTTCAAGATGGAAGCTTTTTGGGAAACTTTTCCAAGGAGGAAGAAGCTTGGATTTTTGGCAATGGAGAGGAAAAAGAAGAGAAAATGAAATGGCTTTGGTGGAAGAGAGGAAAGAAAAGTGCCTCTTCACCTCATGCCCTTTTATACCACTTCAAGAGAGGTATGTCAAAAGACATTGTGCCTCTTCCCTTGGTGACTTTTCACCTTCTCCAAGCCTCAACTAGAGTTCAACTCCCTCCCTCCTAGCACTCCCTTGCTAGGTGAATTGGTTAGTTCATGGATGGTTGTTTAAAAAGGTCCAAGGTTCGATCCTTGGTGCATGCACTAATTTATTTTATTTTATTTTCTATTATTCCGAATTATCCTTAAAAATTTCTCCAAAAATATGTTAATATTTCTTATTAAATTCTCTTTATATTTATATTGACTTTTACCTAAAATTCACTAAGTTATAATGCTAGGAAAACATGTAAATCCCTTTAACACTTAGCTTTTTCTCAAGAAAATGTCGATTTCTAGACTAAGGTTCGTACTAACTTTCCGAGGATTTTCGGGAAATTATCTAAACATGCTTAATGTTCTAAGAAGGTACTGAGAGACTTTCCCGGGTCGTTACAATCTCCCATACCTCGAGAAAGTTCGTCCTCGAACTTAGAATAGCTCCGGGTACTTGAGCTTCATCTCGTCCTCGCGTTCCCAGGTGGCTTCCTCGAATTGTTGACTTCGCCATAGAACCTTTACTAGGGGTACTTCCTTACTCCTTAGTCTCTTGACTTCCCGATCCAAGATCTGGATAGGTCTGCTTTCACTGCTCAGATTTTCCTGAATCTGTACCGTCTGCGGCTTGATCACTTGGTCCATGTTCGAGATACACCTTTTAAGCATCAACACATGGAACACGTTATGAATAGCCGACATCTCTGGAGGCAGCTCTAGCTCATATGCCACCTTCCCGACTCTTTTAAGAATCAAGTATGGCCCCACATATCGCGGACTTAGCTTTCCTTTCCTCCCAAATCTTGTCACTTCCTTCATAGGGGCTACTTTGAGAAATACTAAATCCCCAATGTCAAATTCTAGTGGTCTACGCCGGACGTCTGCATAACTCTTCTGCCGGCTCTGAGCAGCCTCTATCCGTTGGCGAATAGTTTGAATAGCTCGGGTGGTACTGTCGATAACATCCGTTGTGATCCCCAACACTTTCTTCTCGCCCCCTTCGTACCAGCAAATCGGAGACCTACATCTCCTCCCGTACAGAGCCTCATACGGCGCCATTCCAATAGTAGCTTGGTAGCTATTACTGTAAGCGAATTCCGCTAAACATAGATACCGGCACCAACTCCCTTTTGAAATCCAAAGCACTTGCTCGCAACATGTCCTCCAGCACTTGATTCACTCGCTCAGTTTGCCCGTCCGTCTGAGGGTGAAAGGCGGTGCTAAATCGTAATTTAGTGCCGAGAGACTTCTGGACACATTCCCATAAATGCGAAGTAAAGCGACCATCCTTATCAGGGTGATGGTCTTGGGAACTTCATGAAGTCTGATTATCTCCTTAATATATAACTGCGCTAGTTGTTCCATTGAATCAGTCATCTTGACTACCAGGAAGGGAGCAGACTTTGTCAGCCTGTCCACATTTACCCAAATCGCATCATATCCATTCATAGTCCTGGGAAGCCCGGAAACAAATGTTGGATCGAGAAAACCGATAGAGGGGGGGTGAATATCGGAAAACTTTCGGATTCGAGAGTAGAGCAGTTACGCAGCGGAATATAGAAAGCAAACAACGCAAACACAGTGTATTTACTTGGTTCGGAGCCTGGGTCGACTCCTACTCCAAGGCCCACGGTCGTTGACCGTTTACTTTGGGCAATTCTAATATACGGCGCAAAAAGTGTTTACACAATTGATTACAAAGATAAGTGCAGTAAACAATAATAAACAATTCGCTCTTCTTTATCGACGTCCGGAGTAGATCGACTTTGTCGGGGCAGTGGGACATCGTCGACTCAAGATGGAAGCTTTCCGGAGCAAGGCGCGAGAGTTGAAGAGCTTTGAGGCGTTTAGAGAGTTGTTGTTAGGAAGCTGGGGTCGAGGGCCCTTTATATAGGGCCTGGGGGCGCCCTGGTCGACGGGGCGCCCCCCCCCCCCCCACGTGGCAGCCGATACCCTCTTGGCGCGGTCAAGGGTTTATCCCTTAAAACTCGGGATAAGCCTTTGACGGGGGCACCCTAGACGCTGGGGGCGCCCTGGTTAACCAGTTCAGCCCTTATCCGCAGCTTTGGCCACTCCTCAGCAAAAGCAGCTGGGGGCGCCCTGGCTGTGAGGGCGCCCGGGACAGCGGGGGCGCCCTGGTGCGCAGCGCAGGCGCGGCAGCCAGCTTCCTTCTGAGTTTGGTTCACCTTGAGCGCGCCCGGGACAGCGGGGGCGCCCTCAGAAGCTTGTTTCTGATATATACTTTGCTTCGACTGTTTGTGTTGGCCTTGGGGGCGCCCGGGACACTCGGGGCGCCCTGCTCAGCTTCTGCCTCACTCCTTTGAGGCTCTCTGAGCTGCAGACACTCGGTCCTTCGGTCCTGCATCTAGGGTTAGTCCAAAACAAGACAAAGCAAGTATGAATTAGTATAGTACAGCCTGAGCTGTCTTGGTTCTGACTTTGGTCTCCAAAATGGAGCCCTAGGTCGAACCGACGCCTAATGTTCCCTCGAAGGGGAACGCGTCCTCACCTACTCCTCTCGGGAGAGTTTACCTGGTGCCAACCGGTTCCTCCAGTTGGACTTTTGCCCAGCAGCCCTTCGCTAGGTCTTGAGTACCAAGCTGCCCTTCGCTTGGTGCCTAGCAGCCCTTCGCTAGGTCTTTTATTCTGACAGCCCTTCGCTAGGTCTTTTATTCTGGCAGCCCTTCGCCAGAGCCTAGCAGTCCTTCGCTAGGTCTTTTGTTCTGGCAGTCCTTCGCCAGAGCCTAGCAGTCCTTCGCTAGGGTTTTTCCTGTACACTCAAGTAAAGTGTTAGACAACAAATAACCCTTAACTTTTGAACTCTTTTGCCAATATCAAAACACAGGTTTGACTTGGGTGCAACCTGCACCAACAATCTCCCCCTTTTTGATATATGGCAACCTAGTTCAAAAAGTTAAGTAAAATTGCTTAAATGAAATCCTAAGTTAGATTCCCTCCCCCTGGAAGAAATCTCCCCCTAGGTTTTTCAAAAGTAAGTGGTGTGATTTTCAATACTCAGAAAATTTCATGTTTGATAACAAGTTTTAAGTTTGGGAAACTTTTCAAGTATTAGCTAAGTTTAAAAAAAACATATTCTAAGTTTAGAGAAGTTTTCAGACATTAACAAATTTTAAGCTTAGGAAAACTTTCATACTTAAAAACTTTTTCAGATTTGAAAAGAAGTTTTAAGCAAAAGAAAATTCAGTCTTCAGAAGGTTTTAGTAATTTTTAAGCTAAAAAAAAATTCAGACATAGAAAGATTTTCGGGCTTAGAAAAATTCAGACATTGAAGGATTTTTAGGCTTGCAAGAATCAGACTTAGAAAGGTTTTCAAGCCAAAAAAAATCAGACTTAGAAAGGTTTTCAAGCTTAAAAAATTTAGTCCAAAAAAAATTTTAAGCTTAAAAAACTTTCAGAGTTAAAGAATTTTTAAGTTTAGAAAAAATTTCAGAGTAAAAAAAATTTTTAAGCCAAAAGAAATTTTAGAGAAAAAACTTTTTCAGCTTAAAAAGGAATCTCAGAGTTAGAAAATTTTCAAAGAAAATTTTAAGCAAAAAAAATTAAGCTTAAAAATAATTCAGAGTTAAAAAAAATTAGGCTTAACAAAACTTCAGAGTTAGAAAAGAAATTTTTAAGCTTTTGAATTTCTAACTTAAATAACTAGTTTTAATTGACTTTTCATTTAAAAAACAATTACTTTTTGAAGAAAGAAATAGGAGGAACATTTAAAAACTTTGGATTCTCTCTTTTCTTTCCTTCTCTCCCCCTTTGACATATATAAAAAAAATGCAGAAAAAATTATTTGCAATAAGTAAATAGAGCATTTGTTGTACTGAATCAAATTAGGACCTAAGTCTGGTTTCATCTTTAGGGACCTGTCTAACCCAATTAGCTACTTACTAACTGTTATAAACAGTAGCTTTTGCTAGGGTTAGTCAAGTTAAGTGAGCTGTTCAAGTTAGATTGTCTAAACTTGACACTTAACATGATTGCTGTTCAGTTTGTATTTAGTGCCCCAATTACTGCAGATGCACTGACTTAAAGCATCTTGAATTAAGGCAAAGACCTAAGCATCTCAACCCTTTCTAGGTTATCAATCAGAAGTACCCTAAGGTGCTTGTGAGATGCAGGCTTCTAGATCTATAGGTGCATGCAGTTCTAGGGTTAGGGCCTAGGTTAAGTCCATTTCGAAAAAAAACCTAGATTCTCTTTTAAAGCTGAAAATTTTCTAACTCTAAGATTCTCTTTTAAACCTGAAAATTTTCTAACTCTGAGATTCTTGTTTTAAGCTTTTGAATTTCTAACTTAAATAACCAGTTTTAATTGACTTTTCATTTAAAAAACAATTACTTTTTGAAGAAAGAAATAGGAGGAACATTTAAAAACTTTGGATTCTCTCTTTTCTTTCCTTCTCTCCCCCTTTGACATATATCAAAAAAAAATACAGAAAAAATTATTTGCAATAAGTAAATAGAGCATTTGCTGTACTGAATCAAATTAGGACCTAAGTCTGGATTCATCTTTAGGGACCTGTCTAACCCAATTAGCTACTTACTAACTGTTATAAACAGTAGCTTTTGCTAGGGTTAGTCAAGTTAAGTGAGCTGTTCAAGTTAGATTGTCTAAACTTGACACTTAACCTGATTGCTGTTTAGTTTGTATTTAGTGCCCCAATTACTGCAGATGCACTGACTTAAAGCATCTTGAATTAAGGCAAAGACCTAAGCATCTCAACCCTTTCTAGGTTATCAATCAGAAGTACCCTAAGGTGCTTGTGAGATGCTGGCTTCTAGATTTATAGGTGCATGCAGTTCTAGGGATAGGGCCTAGGCTAAGTCCATTTCGAAAAAAAAACCTAGTTTTGAAGGGGGTAGTTTTTGAAGTAAAAAAAAGTTTGAAAAAGAAAAGAAATTTTTTTAAAACCAATTTAAAAACATTTTCAATTAAAGTAAAAAAGTAAAAAAAAATATGTGATTCTATTCTACTAAGCATAATCCTAACTTAAGCAAGTAAGTCAAGATAAGCAAGCCAACATAAGATAAGCATAAGTCAACACGAGTCAAGTACAAGTCAAACAGTAGTCAACCCTACTCAGTAGGGATAGTCAAACAAGTACAATGCAAATCATCTAGGAAGAGGGACCAGGCTGATCAGGGGAGCCTGGATGCCAGGATCTGAACATCGCCATCATCTCGTGGTATTGGTCATCTCTGGCCTCCCTCTCTGCTCTAAATGCACTCATATACTCGGTGTGGTAACCCAGGCTCGTTTCCGACTGCTAAATGTGGTTAGCCTCCATTTCCTCTCGGAGGCTCTGAACCTGTGTCTCGAGGCGGGAGACTCGCTCGTAAAGTGTCGGAGGATCGGGCTGAGCTAACTCGGCTGCTAGATCGGCAACGTCGACCTCGACCTCCTCGTCGGCAATGTCCGGAATTGCGGTTGGTCGGCGTCTCCAAGTCAGAACCCCGGTGCCCAAGACGTCTATACCGGCTAAGGAAAAGTTCCTATATCCTATTTCGTCGTAGTCGGTCATCGTGGTAATCTCACCGTCAGTGATGTTTCGGCCGTGATGGTGGAGGATAGAGGTGATGACGTGGCAGAAAGGGGTGCGGACCCGCCCCTGGGTGGACACGCTAGAGGCATGTAAGATGCAATGGAATAGGTGAAGGCCTATGTCTATGTTCAAGTGGTGGATAAGGGCATAGAGGAGAAAAGTGTGAAAGGGTCTCATGGTGGCTATGTCCCTAGTGGACAAGCGAAGGATGCAACGGACTACTACCCTATAGAGAGCGTAGTCCTGGACCTGGAGTTGGGTGGAGTGGAACTGTCCTTCTGTAGGGTCCATGGCCTCTCTAAAGAAGTAGTAGTATAAGGTGTTCAGGTCAATGTGAGAGTAGGGGGCATCGAAAGGAAGGTTCCTCGGAGGGTACCAAAAGAAGATGGACTGAGAGGGTCGGAGTCCAAGAAATTGGTTCAGAAGGGTAGGAGTGATGGTCAAGGGTATCCCTTGAATAGTGGTGACGAAACTCAGTTGATCTTGTCTAACGATGTTGTTATAGAACTCTGCACAGAGGGTGTTATTGATCGGGTGTGTGCAAAATACCAGATTGTCCAGTTGATAAAAGTTAATTGCGGACATCGCAACTGGGTAGGATTGGGTAAAGAATTGACGGTTGAGATAACTCATCTTAATAGGAATGTAGGTGGTTCGAGCGAACTTGTTACAAAGTTCTAGGTTTGGGAACCTAGGGTCGGGACTGGGCTCGTTACCGGGGTTCGACTGAATTGCTCGGCGTTTTCTAAGTGTAAATAAAATAGGCAATTAAGGATAAGAACTTAGATTATAAGGAGAGACTTAGAAACTATGCAACTAAGGATAATAAATTAAAAAAAATTAAGTACAAAAACTGAACTTTATACCTTGGAGGCATGGTTGAGGCAAGGAAAGCTTAGGGTCACTTGATCCACAAGAATGAGGAGGGTGAAGAAGAAGATGTAAGTTTTGATGTGGGAAATAAAGGGGTTTCGGGTCCCTTTTATAGGGGTTGGATAGGGGGCGCCCGGGAGCTTCCGGGCGCCCTCTACAGGGTGGTCTGCCTTGGGCAGAGATAAAGATAAAGGCATGTTGAGGGCGCCCGACAAGTCATGGGTGCCCTGGTCAAGACAGGTCGGTTGCAGCCTTTTAGCTGTTTTAACCGGCGTGGGGGACAGCTTTGATGA
Source organism: Boesenbergia rotunda (assembly GCA_024364735.1). Taxonomy (NCBI): domain Eukaryota; kingdom Viridiplantae; phylum Streptophyta; class Magnoliopsida; order Zingiberales; family Zingiberaceae; genus Boesenbergia; species Boesenbergia rotunda. The sequence goes on along the minus strand of JAGFNQ010003742.1, from coordinate 342,577 downwards.
TGGGGGCGCTCGACAGGTCACGGGCGCCCTGGTCAAGACGGACAAATGCAGCTTTTACTGCTTTGACCGGGGTGGGGCAGTGTTTTAAGCATGAAAGAGGTGTTGTTTGGGGCGCCCGACAGGTCACGGGCGCCCTCAACACTGCTTTGGCAGAGAAGGCAGTCGGCAATCACTTTTTGACTGTCTTGGGGGCGCCCGCTATGGTCAGGGCACCCTTATAGACTGCTTTTGCAGCCTTTGACTTGGGAAAGTGTTTTTGTGCGGTTAAGGGCGCCCGGGACGGTCAGGGCGCCCTAAGCAACAGCCTTTTGACTGTTTTGACCAGGTTTGACTGTTTGACTAATGATTGACCAAGTTTGACTAATGTTTGACTTCGTTTGACTGTTTGAATAATGTTTGACCATGGTTTGACCATGGTTATAAAAATATAAGTACAGTGGTCTAATTTGAGCTTAATTTTCTTGTCTCACTGATTCTAGGGTTTTCAATCACGTTAACCTTAAGATTTTTGTGAGACAGGTTTGAGGGTAAACATTAATTTTGAAAAAGAAGCTTAATTTATTTTGAAAAAGTATTTAATGTTGAAAACAAATTTGATTTTGAAAAAAGTAAGTTTAGAAAACAGAAATTTTGAAAACAGATTAAAATCTATAATTATTTGAAATTTGTGTTAGATTCGAATTTGACAAAAGATAATTTGAATTTGAATTTCAGAAATTGGCTTCCAGGTCTTGGCGAGGCACTAGGCCTTCTTTGGCCGTAGCCTTATGGGATCATCCACCCTTTCCTTGACAAAGCCTTTTAATGAAATTTCATTTTCAAATTAAATTAGGTCATTTTCTGGTCTAACTAGCTTGGGTCTTGGATCGGTAGCTTCGGCTGGTTTCACCAATCTAAAAAGACCAAGTAGACTTGATCTTATTAGAGTTAGTTTCCCCAACGTACTATCATCTCACCTCCTCCCAATACTATGTTTTCAATTTTCAAGTAATTGTGTCCTTAAGTCTAACCATTCCTAAGTCTAAGCATGACAATTTTGCAGAAATATAAATAAACAATCAATCAAGCAATTGTAATAAAGAAAATTCATCTAATAATAAAAATTGTTTTAATTTTGCCTCCCCCTGGACTAAAGCCTCTGTAAAGGTTAGGCAAGATGTGAATCTTGTCCTTGGGGATCCAAAATTGATTTGAACCAGTTTGTTTAGTCAGGCATAGTTTTGGCCCCATGCCTGAACCTTAGGTCTAGACTGGTTAAGTACAGCAAAGTAAGATCTTTGCCGGGATTTGGTTCTATAGCCAAGTCCGGATCGATTTAGAACGGACTTCTGTTTTCCAAGAATCATGTCAAGATTTTTGGAACCAGAAGTAAATCGTTCTAAGGCTGATCTAAGATCCTTAACCTGAGTTTTTAGGAAGGAGTTCTCCTTTTCAAGTTTTTCAACTTGAGTAGGGGTTCCTTCCTGAATGTTCTCGGTTAAGGGTTTAGAGTCAGATCCCTCTTTTAGGAGTTTTACTTCCTGTCGGAGGGATTCGATTCGGAGTTTGGCATTTGCCAAATCTCGAGAAAGAAATGAAATTAAATCAGTTAATTGACATCTATTAAAGCCAGTTACCTTAATTTCACCATCTTCTGTAAAGGTTAGTTCGCCGTCGTCTTGTTCTGATTCTAATTCAGTCTCGACTTTGTCTGAGGCGGTCAGCGCTAGTAAGTTTGATTGGGGTGCTTCTTCTTCTTCTTCTGAGGAAGATTCATCCCAAGTTGCTTGGAGCGCTTTCTTTCTTCTTGTCTTTTTGATTTCTTTTAGGCTTGGACATTCTGTCTTGTAGTGGCCCTTCTTCTTGCACTCGTAGCAGGTTACATTGGGCTTGTTTTTGTCATTTGTGGGTTCAGCTGGTTCGTCCTTTCTTCGGCTGATTTTCCGTTTGTTGGTTCGGTTCTTCAGCTCCTTTTAGTAGCTTCTGGCTAGTCAGACCAGCTTAGTTTGATCTCCTTCTTCGTCTTCTGATTCTGAGTCTGAGTTAGACTCGGGTTCAGGTTCAGGCTTCTTCTTTGTTGTCCTTCCAGTTTTACCTACAACGAAAGCAATACCTTTCTCGACCATATTGGTGTTAGTTTGTTCGTGCTGTTCTAATTCGGAAAACAATTCGTCTAATTTTATTTTTGAAAGATCCCTTGAAACCGTGTATGCATCTACCATAGATGCCCACAAGGTGTTTCTAGGGAAAGCGTTTAAGGCATACCTTATTAGGTCACGGTTTTCAACCTGGTGACCTATAGTGTGAAGACCGTTCATCAACTCTTGAATTCGGGCGTGGAGCTGGGCTGCGGTTTCGTTGTCCGCCATCTTGATGGTGTAGAGTTTGTTCAGGAGCAGATCCCTCTTGCTGATCCTGGTATTTGATGTTCCTTCGTGGAGCTCGATCAATTTTGCCCATAGCTCCTTGGCACTGTTGAAGGGGCTCACGCGGTTCAGCTCCTCTTTCGTCAATCCGCATTGAAGGGTTTGAGTCGCTTTAGCGTCGGCTTCGATTTTCCGTTTCAGAGTGGTGTCCCACTCTGTGTAGCTTTGAGGAAGTCCGTCAGCACTTTTGGGTATCTCCAGTCCGGACTAGATGATGATCCACATATCCAACTGAGTTTTCAGGTGGACCTCCATTCGACTTTTCCAGTAAGAAAAGTCTTCTCCACTGAAAAGTGGAGGTCTGGCGGTGCTAAAGCCCTCTTGCATGGCCATCGGATCTGTAATAGAAAACTAACAACAAAAGAACTCCCAAGACTTGGTCTTGGATTAGTAGTGCGGGATAAAATGAAATAACGAGGGGTATTGCACCAACCTCGAGAAAGATTCGAACGAAATATTTAATGAAAAAAATTTAATGAAAATTCGTAAAAAAAATAGAGAAAAATGAATTTGAAAAAAAATTTCAAACTGGTGGTTGCACCAAGTTTGAATTTCCCCGCTCTGATACCACTTGTTGGATCGAGAAACCCGATAGAGGGGGGGGTGAATATCGGAAAACTTTCGGATTCGAGAGTAGAGCAGTTACGCAGCGGAATATAGAAAGCAAACAACGCAAACACAGTGTATTTACTTGGTTCGGAGCCTGGGTCGACTCCTACTCCAAGGCCCACGGTCGTTGACCGTTTACTTTGGGCAATTCTAATATACGGCGCAAAAAGTGTTTACACAATTGATTACAAAGATAAGTGCAGTAAACAATAATAAACAATTCGCTCTTCTTTACCGACGTCCGGAGTAGATCGACTTTGTCGGGGCAGTGGGACGTCGTCGACTCAAGATCGAAGCTTTCCGGAGCAAGGCGCGAGAGTTGAAGAGCTTTGAGGCGTTTAGAGAGTTGTTGTTAGGAAGCTGGGGTCGAGGGCCCTTTATATAGGGCCTGGGGGCGCCCCCCCCCCCCCCCCCCCCCCACGTGGCAGCCGATACCCTCTTGGCGCGGTCAAGGGTTTATCCCTTAAAACTCAGGATAAGCCTTTGACGGGGGCGCCCTGGTTGACCAGTTCAGCCCTTATCCGCAGTTTTGGCCACTCCTCGGCAAAAGCAGCTGGGGGCACCCTGGTCAGCGGGGGCGCCCTGGCTGTGAGGGCGCCTGGGACAGCGGGGGGGCCCTGGTGCGCAGCGCAGGCTCGGCAGCCAGCTTCCTTCTGAGTTTGGTTCACCTTGGGGGCGCCCGGGACAGCGGGGGCGCCCTCAGAAGCTTGTTTCTGATATATACTTTGCTTCGACTGTTTGTATTGGCCTTGGGGCGCCCGGGACACTCGGGGCGCCCGGGACACTCGGGGCGCCCTGCTCAGCTTCTGCCTCACTCCTTTGAGGCTCTCTGAGCTGCAGACACTCGGTCCTTCGGTCCTGCATCCAGGGTTAGTCCAAAACAAGACAAAGCAAGTATGAATTAGTATAGTACAGCCTGAGCTGTCTTGGTTCTGACTTTGGTCTCCAAAATGGAGCCCTAGGTCGAACCAACGCCTAATGTTCCCTCGAAGGGGAACTCGTCCTCACCTACTCCTCTCGGGAGAGTTTTCCTGGTGCCAATAGGCTCCTCCAGTTGGACTTTTGCCCAGCAGCCCTTCGCCAGGTCTTGAGTACCAAGCTGCCCTTCGCTTGGTGCCTAGCAGCCCTTCGCTAGGTCTTTTATTCTGACAGCCCTTCGCCAGAGCCTAGCAGTCCTTCGCTAGGTCTTTTATTCTGGCAGCCCTTCGCCAGATCCTAGCAGTCCTTCGCTAGGTCTTTTGTTCTGGCAGTCCTTCACCAGAGCCTAGCAGTCCTTCGCTAGGGCTTTTCATGTACACTCAAGTAAAGTGTTAGACAACAAATAACCCTTAACTTTTGAACCCTTTTGCCAATATCAAAACACAGGTTTAACTTGGGTGCAACCTGCACCAACAACAAAGTCCATGGAGATGTCTTCCCATTTCCATTCCGGAATCGCGACTGGCTGCAGAACTCCTCCGGGTCGCTGGTGTTCTGCTTTTACTTGCTGGCAAGTCATGCAAGTACTAACATGCTGAGCCACATCCCTCTTCCTACCGGACCACCAAAACTTCCCCTTCAGATCTTGATACATCTTGGTGGATCCTGGATGCATCGAATAAGGGAAAATTCTTCCACTCAAGGAACTGATAATATTACCAACCTGACATACAGGATTTTGTGTACTTTATTCATGGCTATTGAATTGCTTATATCCTTGGTGATATAAGTGACATACACGATTGTTATCGTTGAGCTAGTGTTATTAATAGCCCTATGATGCATATATCATAGTTATATACTAATTATAATTATGGGTAAACCTAATAATAGTATAGTTCCGAAATACTAGTCTACAACATGGGCTATGAATTATCTTGGTTAATGGTTATTATGAGATCATATTTTTTATATCACCATAAAATAACTTAAGGTAATCTTATATATTATATTTAAGATAATAGTGAAACATAAGTTGATAATACTAATATTTATGATTAGTATGAAAATATAGTGGGCACATAATCTATACTAAGTGTTAATAAAATTAGAACACTACCCTATGCGTATCATTTTAGGTTATACCGTATGACTTAAGCCGTTAAATATATTAGTATTAGTATAATGAAATTGATACTATGCGCTAACATAGGTGAGAGTGTTATAATCTTATGTATGTAGGCTATCATATAATTCCCTACACGAGGCTATATTATAGGTTATACATAATATCATGAAGTATAAATTTCTTACCCTATAAATTATAGGTATAATACCTGTAATCGCTTATGGAATAATATGTATAGGTGATAACTTATAGGTTGAGATGATACATATCAACTTGTATGTAAGCTCATATTAAGAACCTACATGATAGGTGAATTATGACAACACTTATACGATAAGGAATTATTATAATTATATTTATATATATTAGTACACACTCTCATATTATTATCATTTGCTTCGTATAACATAATTATGTTATATAATTGATAACTAAGATATTGTACAGGTTATGTAACATTATGTTAATACTAGGTTCACCTTAATTACTAATATTATGATGGTTCTCAATTAATACCATGTTTATGAACATAAGGTTGAGTCACACTTATGACTAATTGTATTATGACTAACTTAGACCCTCATATGCATTTTGTTATTCCTATCCGCATATCCAATTCTAAAGTATTTGAATTTCCTAAAATAAGGTAAAGTATCGTTCACCTTACATATCCTAAAAGTACTTGCTATCCTAAAATATATCCTTCATACTTGCATAACCTAAAATCATAAAGTACCCTAAAAAATTGCTTACTATTATAAAATATACAGAAAGTACTTACTTGGAAGCGGCAGGAGAGAGGCTTGATGTGTGTTAGCGAGATGACAACTGCTCTGATACCAACCTGTAACGCCCACCTTTTCGGTCCACCTTACGGTGTGGCGAGAGGGCGGCGTTACGCCTTACATACATGTACATATTATCATCATAAGGCAGCGGAATATTTTTTTTCTTTACATGCTTATAATCATATTAACATTGAACTTGGCATACATACTTAGCTTATCATTCATGAGCATAATAGTATTTCATACTTATTCATTGTCATCATAAGTAGCAAGCTACACATTCATAACATCATAGCATAACATAACATTCATAGGAAGCCTTCTGCCAAGTCACTAACACACACACATATAATCTGGCCCCTCCTGCTGCTTCCCTTAATAACATCCTGCTTGATCTGCAGTATAAGAACATAAGACTATAAGCACATAGGCTTAGTAAGACTCTTGCCTACTCACTAAAACCATACGTCATATCATGCATAACATAAAACATACATCATAGCATAAACATACATAACATAAAACATTCTTCATAACATGACATACATAAGCTTACTTAACATGACATATTTCTTATCATGCATGAACATACTTGACATGGCATATTTCATAACATACTTGAACATACTTGACATGACATATTTCATAACATACTTGAACATACTTGACATGACATATTTCATAACATACTTGAACATACTTGACATGACATATTTCATAACATACTTGAACATATTTGACATGACATATTTCATAACATACGTGAACATAAGCATAAGCATAACATGAGTCTTCCATATCATAATGCATAATATGAATGAATGCATGGGTCAATGCATGTATATATCATAGGATGCTTACTTTTTTTAAAATCATATTTTTTCTTTCTAATACTTGAACATAACATAACATCATTGGGATCCCCGGCATGTACCACATACATACATACATACATACATAAGCGCGCGTTCCCAAGTAAATGCGAGGTAGCAAGCCCCGATCTACAAGGGTAAGGACAGCTGCGGTAGTCCCCTAACCATGGACAGCATAGTCGGTTGTCCAGAACCGGGGCGTTCTTAAGGTGCCCATCCCTGTTGGACAGCTTCGGTAGTCCCAGAACCGTGGACAGCTTCGGTAGCCCAAAACCGTGGACAGCATAGTCGGTAGTCCAGAACCGGTGCGTTCTTAAGGTGCCCATCCCTTGGACCCTTAGTTCGGTCCGGTTCAAGCCGTTCATAAAGTAAAATAAACATGCATACCTATCATTCATCCTTAACATATTATGGGAACAGCTGCGGTAGTTCCCGAACCGTGGACAGCTGCGGTAGTCCAGAACCGTGGACATCATAGTCGGTAGTCCAGAACCGGGGCGTTCTTAAGGTGCCCATCCCTTAGCATGACATACATACTTATCATCATTCATGCTTATCATTCATACTTATCATACATACATGCTTATCATTCATACATATCATCATTCATACTTATCATACATACATGCTTATCATTCATACTTATCATCATTCATACTTATCATTCATACTTATCATACATACATGCTTATCATTCATACTTATCATCATTCATACTTATCATTCATACTTATCATACATACATGCTTATTATTCATAAATCATATCATACGTACATGACATACATAACATAGCATTCATACCTAGCATTTCATAAATCATAACATACCTACATGGCATACATAAACCTAACGTTCATACTTAGCATTCATAAATCATATCCTACATACATGGAATATCTAAACATAACATCCATACTTAGCATTCATAAATCATATCATACATACATGGCATACTTAAACATAACATTCATGCTTCTCATTCTTAAATCATAACATACATGCATGGTATACATAAACCTAACATTCATACATAGCATTCATAAGTCATATCCTACATACATGGCATATCTAAACATAACATTCGTACTTATCATTCTTAAATCATATCATATACATGGCATATGTAAACTTAAGCATTCCTACCTAGCATTCATAAATCATAACCTACATACATAACATATCATTCATGCTTAGCATTCATAAACCATACATACATTATGGAAATCATGAATCATTGTTAATTGAGGAGTTAACCCAACTCAGACCTTAGGCCCAAGCCTTGGCCGAAAACCCTAAAGGGTTCCAAGCCTAGGAAAACTTCATATAAGTTTTAATTTCCATCCTACCCTTTACATATATTACCATAGGGTACCCTTGGAGCCCTTACTTGGAATTTGCCCTAACTCCATGGTCCTACTTCACCCTTGGCCGAAACCCTAAAGGGGTTCCAAGCCTAGGAAAACTTCATGTAGGTTCCAAGTTCCTCCCTATATCTTACATATATCATCATAGGACACCCTTGGAGCCCTTGATTGGCATTAACCCTAAACCCTAGCCCTACTTTCTTCCTTGGCCGAAAGTTGTAGGGACCCTAAGCATGTAAAAATTTTCTACAAAACACAATAACCATCCTTACATCATAAGATAATATCAAGAAGTATCATTAGAGGGTTGGAGCTAGTCCTAACCATGAAAACTTCATGGTGGCCGAAAGTTGTAGGGACCCTAAGCATGTAAAAACTTTCTACAAAACACAATAATCATCCTTACATCATAAGATAATATCAAGAAGTATCATTAGAGGGTTGGAACTAGTCCTAACCATGAAAACTCCATGGTGGCCGAAACCCTAAGGGTCCCTCTCCATCGATTTCTTTTCTTGGATGATTAAACAAGGATCTAAACATGATATAAATCTCAAACAAACTATTACACTACAGGTGAGGGAGTCTTACCTTCTTTGAACGTGCTTATAACCTTAGAATAGGGAATATCAAGAACCTCCTTGCTTCTAACTTCTTCCTTAGCCCCTTGTAGCCTTAGGGGAGAACCTAGGTCTTCAAGATGGAAGCTTTTTGGGAAACTTTTCTAAGGAGGAAGAAGCTTGGATTTTTGGCAATGGAGAGGAAAAATAAGAGAAAATGAAATGGCTTTGGTGGAAGAGAGGAAAGAAAAGTGCCTCTTCACCTCATGCCCTTTTATACCACTTCAAAAGAGGTAAGTCAAAAGACATTGTGCCTCTTCCCTTGGTGACTTTTCACCTTCTCCAAGCCTCAACTAGAGTTCAACTCCCTCCCTCCTAGCACTCCCTTGCTAGGTGAATTGGTTAGTGCATGCATGGTTGTTTAAAAAGTTCCAAGGTTCGATCCTTGGTGCATGCACTAATTTATTTTATTTTATTTTCTATTATTCTGAATTTTCCTTAAAAATTTCCCCAAAAATATGTTAATATTTCTTATTAAATTCTCTTTATATTTATATTGGCTTTTACCTAAAATTCACTAAGTTATAATGCTAGGAAAACATGTAAATCCCTTTAACACTTAGCTTTTTCTCAAGAAAATGTCGATTTCTAGACTAAGGTTCGTACTAACTTTCCGAGGATTTTCGAGAAATTATCTAAACATGCTTAATTTTCTAAGAAGGTACTGAGAGAATTTCCTGGGTCGTTACAGGAAAAGCATGTGACAGCCTTGAATTTGAAGCTGAAGCTTCACAGGACCCTTCTCACCTTTTATTTTGTGATGATATAGTTTTTGTTGGTCCTAATTTTTCTAATATAGTTGTTGCAGACATGATTAATGAAGCGTGCATTGGAGATGATTCTACAGGTGTAGGGGATTGCATAGAGCCCCAGGGACCACCAACTTTGAAGGATACATTAGAAGATTTGAGGATAAGTCTGAAAGTGTAGGGACTTGCATGGTGGAAGCAAGAACCCAAGAATCACCTATTTCAATTGAATGCCCACCAATACCTGAGCCTGAAGAGGAGCTTGTACATGACCAGGAGGGAGCAGTAGTGACATCTACTCTTGTAGAACCTCCAGGTATTTTTCAGCATTATCAGGTAGGAATTTCTCCAATTTCTTTCGAAAAACTCATAGAGATACCTAGGGTTGAGTTTGTTGATTGTGATGATAATCTGGGCATATCTTATGTAGAGATTAATTTTGAAAAATTCATTGAGGTACCTATTATTGGTTGTGATGAATTTCTGGATACATCTTATGCTGAAATTGATTGTGAAAGATCCATGGAGGCACTTAAAATTGATTTTGTTGGGTGTGATACACTTCTTGAAACATCTTATGTAGAAAAGGATTGTGAAAAACTCATAGATGAACATGAGAATGATTTTGTTGGTTTTGATGCAATTTTTGATACATCTTATATGGAGGTTGCTTGTGAAAAATTCATGGAGGAACCTAGGGTTGATTTTATTGTTTGTGATGAATTCATTGACATATCTTCTATTGTAATTGATTGTGAACAACTCAATAAAGTACTTGAGATTTATTTGGTTGGCTGTGAAACATTTCTTGATATATCATATGTAGATGCTAATTGTGAAAATTCCATTGAGATACATTTGACTTCATTGGTTGTGAAACACACCTTGATACATCCTCTGCAGATATTGAAGGTGAAAAACTGATAGAGGTACCAAAAATTGATTTCATTGGTTATGATGAGTTTCTTGATGCATCTTTTGTAGGAAATAATTGTGAAAAATTCATTAAGGTACCAAAAATTAATTTTATAGGATGTGACTCATATCTTGATTCATTTTATGTAGAGGTTGTTCATATTTCATTCCTTTCTTACCCTGCATGCGTGCGGGAGGTATTTTCTTTACATGGTTTTGCAGGATCCCGTAGGCTTCTAGAATGGATACTGAAACTTAATAGCCTGCAACCTCCCAGAAGGACTTCTAAAAAACATGCAGTGGGAGGAGTCGAATTTGCCTTGACTTTTAATTATCTACCCCAAGAATGGATTCTGAACCTTAGTGGTCTCCGACCACCGAAAGATGCTTGTGCAAAATTAATAAGGGAGAAAGCACACTATGAGGTTGATCACATGAAAATAGTTCTTTCAAGATGGATGCTACGTGCTCTCTACCCTACTTGATGGGGAGTTATTTTCTTCTTACCCTCCTAGTTCATTGTAAATATCACTTTCATGTTTTCAAGTAGTAATTTTTCTTTTCAAATGAGTTCTTGCTAATAAATGCTAGAATAGAGTAGAATGCATAAAAGTCATTGTAGATATCATTTTATCCCTTTTGGCATTTTATTTCTTGCATGACTATGAATAAATGTATTCATCTAGATTTTCTTATATCATTTTAGAGTCCCTTGAAAGTAAATTAAATTTGATTGTCAAAACTTAGGATTTAAGCCATTGGATGAAAATTCTTGGATGCTTGAGTACTTCTTAGTATTGGATTCTAAATTGATGAATTGAGATGAATTTTTTTCACCTAGTGAGAAATTGGCCAAATTTTTGTGATACACACATGTGGTTGTACTCTAGAACTTGCTTAGGTTCTTTGAAAGCTATATTTCTATGATTGGACCACATTTAAAGAGGTGGATCACTTAGTTTTCAATCTCATATCATTTCTTGCAAATTTCCTTATTGATACATTCTTATTCTATATTTCCTTTCCCTCTTTTTCACGTTCATCATAATATTTTGCATGGACTTGGATGCCTGATAGGTGTCATTTTGTTAATTATTTTAGTTGCTAAAATCTAATTTTGACCCACAATTTACTTGTTTAATCTTGCATTTATCCTAGGTTCTAGAAATTATTGCTATTTAGGACTTAATTGTAAATCTCGATACAGTAGAATTATTTTTGCCACTAAATTGTTGATCTATTTTTGTAGGCATGGGAGAATCATGGACCTAGTTATGCTGGGTCAGATGGAGTCAAAGTGGACACGGATCGAGTGATCAAGCTTCAGACAAATCTGGGTCGTCCGATTCAAAAACGGCTAGATCTAAGCCATCTGAAACCTTTGAGGCAATCTGAGCTAGGGTTGAGTTTGATCAAGCACTCAGGTCAAGATCTGAGATTTTCATCCAAATCAGAGACTATTTAACCGTTGGATCAAGATCAGAGGGATCTAGATCGTCCATTCAAAGATCAGGTTGATCTGAACCATCCGTTGCAAATCTGGAGGATCCAAGCTACTGGGAGGAAGATCCTAACCCTTGATCAACATCATCAAATATTGGATCAGATCTGAAGTGATCCAGCCGTTGGATTGAGTTAGACAAATCTGAGTCGTCCAATTCAAAGTATTTAATCAAAAATTTCCACAGTTCTTCCCTGTCGCGTCTTCGTCATTCCTGCATTTTCTTCAGCAATTCTTCATCGGTTTTTGGAGTTCTTCTTCTTCTAAGGGCGCGACCACCTCAATCACTGAACTAGGTCAAGAGCTAGATCCTTGGAAAGCTGTTGCCGTGAAGTTTCCAGCTCTGAATTGGCCAAGAACAGAGCCGAAAGAGGGTTTCTTCAGTTCTTCCATCGATTGCCGCGATCGTAGTTTTGATCCATCCTGTTGGTGTAGAATGCACCCAAGTCAAACCTGGGTTTTGATATTGGCAAAAGGGTTCAAAAGTTAAGTGTTAATTGTTGTCTAACAAGTTACTTGAGTGTACAGGAAAAGCCCTAGCGAAGGAATGCTAGGCACTGGCGAAGGACTGCCAGAAAGGGAAAGCCCTAGCAAAGGAATGCTAGGCTCTGGTGAAGGACCGCCATAATGGACAAGCCCTAGCGAAGGAATGCTAGGCCCTGGCGAAGGGCTGCCAGAAGAAAAGACCTAGCGAAGGGCTGCTAGGCACCAAGCGAAGGGCTGCTTGGTACTCAAGACCTGGCGAAGGGCTGCCGGGCAAAAGTCCAACTGGAGGAGCCGGTTGGCACCAGGTAAACTCTCCCGAGAGGAGTAGGTGAGGACGCGTTCCCCTTCGAGGGAACATTAGGCGTCGGTTCGACATAGGGCTCCATTTGGAGACCAAAGTCAGAACCAAGACAGCTAAGGTTGTACAATCTATTATTTTATTGTTTTATTGTGTTTTGGACTAACCATGGATGCAGGACCGAAGGAACGAGTGTCTGCAGCTCAGAGTGCCTCAAAGGAGTGAGGCAACAGCTGACCAGGGCGCCCGGAGTGTCCCGGGCGCCCCCAAGGTGAACACAAAATACACAAACAACAAGTGAGCTTCGACAGTACATACTGAGGGCGCCCCCGCTGTCCCGGGCGCCCCCATGGCAAACCAACAGAAGAAGCAAGCCTCTGCCGCGTCTGCGCTGCGCGCCCAGGGCGCCCCCAGACGCCCTTACCGATGAGAACTCAGCGCTGCGGATAAGAGCTGGCCGAGTCAACCAGGGCGCCCCCAGCGTCCAGGGCGCCCCAGTCAAGCCTTATCCCGAGTTTAAAGGGCTAAGCCTTTGACTGCGCCTGTTGCGGATCAGAAGCCACGTAGGGGGGCGCCCCCGTCGACCAGGGCGCCCCCAGGCCCTATATAAAGGGCCCTCGACCCTCTTCTCCAGATCATCAATTGCTTCGACGCTTCTACGCTCTTCTGCTTCCGCGACACGCTCAAGAAATCTTCCAACTTGAGCTGACGACGTCCCGCTGCGCCAAAACTTCGATCTACACCGGACGTCGGTAACGAAGAGCTGTATTTAAAGTTTACTAAACTGCTCTTGTTATAATCTTTCCTGTAAACTTTTACGAACTTATAGAATTGCCCGCAGAAAATGGTCAACGACCGTGGGCCTTGGAGTAGGAGTCGACACATGCTCCGAACCAAGTAAAACGACCGTGTTAGCATTGTTTTGTTTTGATTTTATTTCCGCTGCGCACTTGCTCTTTTTAATCCGAACGATTTGCGACATTCACCCCCCCCTCTATCGCATCTCTCGATCCAACAAGTGGTATCAGAGCGGGGAAATTCAAACTTGGTGCAACCACCAGTTTGAAAAAAAAATCGGATTTTATTTCTCTTTTCCTCTCTTTTTTCTCGTTAAAAATTTCTTTTCGTTAGAAGTTTTTTTTCAAGGTTGGTGCAACACCCCTTGAAATTTTTTTTATTATTATTCCCGCACTACTAATCCAAGACCAAGTCTTGGGATTTCTGTTTTTGTTTATTTTGCTATTACATATCAAATGGCCATGCAAGAAGGCTTTAGCACCGCCAGACCTCCACTTTTCAGTGGAGAAGACTTTCCTTACTGGAAAAGTCGAATGGAGGTCCACCTGAAAACTCAGGTGGATATGTGGATAATCATCCAGTCTGGACTGATGATTCCCACAAATGCTGAAGGCTTACCGCAAAACTACTCAGAATAGGACACCGCCCTCAAACGCAAAATTGAAGCCGACGCAAAAGCAACGCAGACCCTTCAATGCGGACTGACAAAAGAGGAGCTGAACCGCGTAGGCCCTTTCAACAGTGCCAAGGAGCTATGGGCTAAACTGATCGAGCTCCACGAAGGAACTTCAGATACCAGGATCAGCAAGAGGGATCTGCTCCTGAACAAGCTCTACACCATCAAAATGGCGGATAACGAGACAGCAGCCCAGCTCCATGCCAGAATCCAGGAATTGATGAACGGTCTTCACGCTATAGGTCACCAGGTTCAAAACCGTGATCTAATAAGGTATGCCCTAAACGCTTTCCCTAGAACCACCTTGTGGGCATCTATGGTAGATGCATACAAGGTCTCAAGGGATCTTTCAAAAATTAAACTAGATGAATTATTCTCTGAACTTGAACTTCATGAACAGACTAACTGCAATTTGGCCGAGAAAAGTATAGCTTTGTTTGCAGGAAAAATAGGAAGGATAACTAAGAAGAAATCTCAACCTGAACCCGAGTCTACCTCAGATTCAGAAGCAGAAGATCAAGAAGAAGATCAATTTGAACTGGTCCGGCTAGCCCGAAGTTACTACAAAAAATTGAAGAACCAAGCCAACACACGGAGAACAAGCCGAAGAAAGGACGAACCAGCTGAACCAGCAACTGACAAACACAAGCCCAACGTAACCTGCTATGAATGCAAGAAGAAGGGCCACTACAAGACTGAATGTCTAAGTCTAAAGGAGTCCAAAAAGACAAGAAAGAAAAAGGCACTCCAAGCAACCTGGGACGAGTCTTCCTCAGAAGAAGAAGAAGAAGCACCCCAGTCCAACCTTCTAGCCCTGACCGCTTCGGATCAAATCGAGACTGACTCAGACTCAGACCAGGACGACGGCAAGCTGACCTTCTCCGACGACGGCGAAATAAGGGTAACGGGTTTTTCCAAATTGCAATTAAAATTCTCTTATCTCCTATCTATCCCGAGATTTGGCGAAAGCCAAACTCCGAATCGAGTCCCTCCGACAGGAAGTAAAACTCCTGAAAGAGGGAGCTGAGTCTAAGTCCTTAACTGAGAAAATTCAGGAAGGAACCCCTGACCAAGTTGAAAAACTTGAATCAGAGAATTCCTCCCTGAAAACTCAAGTCAAAGACTTAAGAACAGCGTTAGAACGGTTTACTTCTGGTTCCAAGAATCTTGATATGATTCTTGGAAAATAGAAGTCTGTTCTAAATCGATCCGGACTTGGCTATAGAACCAAATCTCGGCAAAGATCTTACTTTGCTCTACTGAACCAGTCTAGACCTAAGGTTCAGGCATGGGTGCCAAAACTATGCCTGACTAAACAAACTGGTTCAAATCAATTTTGGATCCCCAAGGACAAGATTCACATCTTGCCTAACCCTTACAGAGGCTTCAGTCCAGGGGGAGCCAAAATCAAAATAATTTTTATAATTAGATAAATATTTTTTTTATTGCTTGATTGCTTGTTTATTTAATTTTCTGCAATTTGTCATGCTTAGATTTAGGAATGGTTAGACTTAAGGACTCAATTACTTGAAATTTGAAAACATAGTATTGGGAGGAGGTGAGATGATAGTACGTTGGGGAAACCAACTCTAATAAGATCAAGTCTACTTGGTCTCTTTAGACTGGTGAAACCAGCCGAAGCTACCGATCCAAGACCCAAGCTAGTTAGACCAGAAAATGACCTAATTTAATTTGAAAATGAAATTTCATTAAAAGGCTTTGTCAAGGAAAAGGTGGATGATCCCATAAGGCTACGGCCAAAGAAGGCCTAGTGCCTTGCCAAGACCTGGAAGCCAATTTCTGAAATTCAAATTCAAATTATCTTTTGTCAAATTCGAATCTAACACAGATTTCAAATAATTATAGATTATAATCTGTGTTCAAAATTTCTATTTTTTTCAAACTTATTCTCTTTCAAAAATCACTTAATCTATTTTTCAAAATTTCTATTTTCTAAATTTTCTTTTTGAAAATCAAATATGTTTTCAAAATTAAATAACTTTTTCAAAATAAATTAAAATTCCTTTTCAAAATTAATTTTTACCCTCAAACCTGTCTCACAAAAACCTTAAGGTTAACGTGATTGAAAACCTTAGATTCAGTGAGACAGGTAAATTAAGCTCAAATTAAACTACTGCATTTGTGTTTTTATAACCATGATCAAACCATGGTTAACATAGTCAAAGCATGATTAACTTAGTCAAACATGGTCAAACACAGTCAAACGTGGTCAATCATTAGTCAAACAGTCAAACCTGGTCAAAACAGTCAAAAGGCTGCTATCTAGGGCGCCCTGACCGTCCAGGGCGCCCCCAACCGCACAAAAACCACTTTCCCAAGTCAAAGGCTGCAAAAGCAGTCGATGAGGGCGCCCTGCCCATTGCGGGCGCCCCCAGGACAGTCAAAAAGTATCTGTGACTGCCTACTCTGCTAATGCAAGTGTGGAGGGCGCCCGTGACCTGTCGGGCGCCCTGTACAACATGTTGGACTGTCCCAGCCTCGGTCAAAGCAGCAAAAGCTGCATTTGACCGACTGTCGAGGGCGCCCGTGACCTGTCGGGCGCCCCCAAACCCTTCTGTCCCCCACGCCGATTAAAGTAGTCAAACGACTGCGACCAAACAGCCTTGACCAGGGCGCCCATGACCTGTCGGGCGCCCCCACAAACCTTTTCCCTGCCCAAGGCAGACCGGCCTGTCGAGGGCGCCCGGAAGCTCCCGGGCGCCCTCCATCGAACTCCTATATAAGGGACCCGAGACCCCTTCACTTCCCACACCAAATCTCACATCTTCTTCTTCCCCTTGCCTCATTCTTGTGGATCAAGTGACCCTAAGCTCCCCTTGCCTCAACCATGCCTCCAAGGTATGAAGTTTACTTTGGGAACTTAATTTTTGAATTTTTTTCCTTAATTACATATTTTCTTATTTAAGTCAATCATGCCTCCTTTTCTTATAATTTAAGTTCTTATTCTTTAATTACTCATTTTCTTTACACTTAGAAAACGCCGAGCAATCCAATCGAACCCCGGTAACGAGCCCAGTCCCGACCCTAGGTTTCCAAACCTAGAATTATGTAACAAATTCGCTCGAACCACCTACATCCCGATCAAGACAGGTTATCTTAACCGTCAATTTTTCACCCAATCTTGTCCAGTTGCGATGTCCGCAATAAATTTTTATCAACTGGACAATTTGGTATTCTGCACACACCCGATCAATAACACCCTCTGTGCAGAATTCTACAACAACATAGTTAGGCAAGACCAATTAAGCTTTGTCACTATTGTTCAAGGGATGCCCTTAACCATCACTCCTACCCTTCTGAACCGATTTCTTGGACTCCGACCCTCTCAGTCCATCTTTTGTTGTTACCCTCCGAAGAACCTTCCCTTCGATGCCCCCTACTCCCACATTGACCTGAACACCTTATACTACTATTTCTTTAGGGAGGCCATGGACCCTGCAGGAGGACAGTTCCACTCCACCCAACTCCAGGTCCAGGACTACGCTCTCTATAGAGTAGTAGTCCGTTGCATCCTTCCCCTGTCCACTAGGGATATCGCCACCATGAGACCCTTTCACACTTTTCTCCTGTATGCCCTTATCCACCATCTGGACATTGACATAGGCCTTCATCTATTTCACTGCATCCTACATGCCTCTAGTGTGTCCACCCAGGGGCGGGTCCGCACCCCTTTCTGCCACGTCATCACTTCCATCCTCCACCATCACGGCCGAAACATCACCGACGGCGAGATTACCACGATGACCGACTTCGACGAGATAGGATATAGGAACTTCTCTTTAGCCGGTATAGATGTTTCAGGCACCGGGGTTCTGACCTGGAGACGCCGACCAGCCGCACAGGACATTGCCGAAGAGGAGGTCAAGGTCGACGTTGCCGACTTAGCAGCAGAGTTCGCTCAGCCCAATCCTCCGACACTCTACGAGCGAGTATCCCTCCTCGAGACACAGGTTCAGAGCCTCCAAGAGGAATCGAAGGCTAATCACCTTGAGCAGCTGCAGATGTACCAGGGCTACCACACCGAGTATATGAGTGCGTTTGCAGCAGAGAGGGAGGAGAGAAACGCCCAGTACCAGGAGATGATGGCCATGTTTAGATCCTGGCATCCAGGCTCTCCTGATCAGCCTGGTCCCTCCTCCTAGATGATTTGGACTTGTATCTATTTGACTATCCCTACTGAGTAGGGTTGACCTCTGTTGACTTGTACTAGACTTCTGTTTGACTTATGCTTATCTTAGCTTGGCTTGTTTATTTTTGACTTACTTGATTAAGTTAGGATTATGCTTAGTAGAATAGAATCATTTTTTTGTTTTTGCTTTAATTAAAAATATTTTTTTAATTGATTTTAAAATGTTTTTTGAACTTAGTTTAAAAAGTTTTACTTTGGTTTTAAAAAAAAAATTCTTGACTTAGTTTTATTTCAAAAACTACCCCCTTCAAAACTACGATTTTCTTCGAAATGGACTTAGCCTAGGCTCTAACCCTAGAACTACATGCACCTATAGATCTAGAAGCCAGCATCTCACAAGCACCTTAGGATACTTTTGAGAGACAACCTAGAAAAGGTTGAGATGCTTAGGTCTTTGCCTTAACTCAAGATGCTTTAAGTCAGTGCATCTGCAGTAGTTGGGGCACTAAATACAAACTGAACAACAATCAGGTTAAGTGTCAAGTTTAGACAATCTAACTTGAACCGCTCACTTAACTTGACTAACCCTAGCAAAAGCTACTGTTTATAACAGTTAGTAAGTAGCTAATTGGGTTAGACAGGCCCCTAAAGATTTAACCAGACTTAGGTCCTAGTTTGTTTCAGTACAGCAAATGCTTTATTTAATTATTGCAAATATTTTTTTCTGCATTTTTTGATATATGTCAAATGGGGAGAGATGGAAAGGAAAGAGGGAACCCAAAAATGTTTTTCAAATTTTTTCCTATTTCCTTCTTCAAAAAGTTAGAAATTCAAAAGCTTAATCTATTTTGAAATTCTATTTCTAACTCTGAATTGTTTTTAAGCTAAACTTTTTGCTTAAAATTTTCTTTAAAAATCTCTAACTCTGAATTGTTTTTAAGCTAAACATTTTGCTTAAAATTTTCTTTAAAAATCTCTAACTCTGAATTATTTTTAAGCTAAACATTTTGCTTAAAATTTTCTTTAAAAATTTCTAACTCTGAATTGTTTTTAAGCTAAACTTTTTGCTTAAAATTTTCTTTAAAAATTTCTAACTCTGAATTGTTTTTAAGCTAAACTTTTTGCTTAAAATTTTCTTTAAAAATTTCTAACCCTGAATTGTTTCTAAGCCTAAAACTTTCTTTGAAAATTTTCTAACACTGAGACTCTTACTTAAGCTGAAAAAGTGTTATTAAAATTTCTAGATGGCTTAATTTTTTTAACTAAATTTTTTTCCTGAAAATTTTTCTAAAGCCTGAATTTTTTTTTAAGTCTGAAAATTTTTCTAAAGCTTGAAATTTTACTAAGTCTGAAAATTATTCTAGGCCTGAATTTTCAAAATTGAAAATCTTCTAAATCTTTCTAAAGTCTAAATTTTTAAGCCTGAAAATGACTGAATTTTCTTTTGCTTAAAACTCCCTTTCAAATCTGAAAAATTTCTAAGTCTGAAAGTTTTTCTAAAACTAAAACTGTTAATGTCTGAAAACTTATCGTGACTTAGAATATTTTTTTAAACTTAGCTTGAAATTTGTTTTCAAACTCAAACATGAAATTTGCTAAGTGTTGAAAATCACACCACCTATTTTTGAAAAACCTAGTGGGAGATTTCTTCAAGGGGGAGGGAATCTAACTTAGGATTTCATTTCAGCATTATTTTACTTAACTTTTCGAACTAGGTTGCC
The DNA here is from genome assembly GCA_024364735.1 of Boesenbergia rotunda. NCBI lineage: Eukaryota > Viridiplantae > Streptophyta > Magnoliopsida > Zingiberales > Zingiberaceae > Boesenbergia > Boesenbergia rotunda. Next base: position 322,576 of record JAGFNQ010003742.1, on the reverse strand, counting down.
ATATATCAAAAAGGGGGAGATTGTTGGTGCAGAATGCATCCAAGTCAAACCTGGGTTTTGATATTGGCAAAAGGGTTCAAAAGTTAAGTGTTAATTGTTATCTAACAAGTTACTTGAGTGTACAGGAAAAGCCCTAGCGAAGGAATGCTAGGCACTGGCGAAGGACTGCCAGAAAGGGAAAGCCCTATCAAAGGAATGCTAGGCTCTGGCGAAGGACCGCCAGAATGGACAAGCCCTAGCGAAGGAATGCTAGGCCCTGGCGAAGGGCTGCCAGAAGAAAAGACCTAGCGAAGGGCTGCTAGGCACCAAGCGAAGGGCTGCTTGGTACTCAAGACCTGGGGAAGGGCTGTCGGGCAAAAGTCCAACTGGAGGAGCCGGTTGGCACCAGGTAAACACTCCCGAGAGGAGTAGGTGAGGATGCGTTCCCCTTCGAGGGAACATTAGGCGTCGGTTCGACCTAGGGATCCATTTTGGAGACCAAAGTCAGAACCAAGACAGCTAAGGCTGTACAATCTATTATTTTATTGTTTTATTGTGTTTTGGACTAACCCTGGATGCAGGACCGAAGGAACGAGTGTCTGCAGCTCAGAGTGCCTCAAAGGAGTGAGGCAACAGCTGACCAGGGCGCCCGGAGTGTCCCGGGCGCCCCCAAGGTGAACACAAAACACACAAACAAGAAGTGAGCTTCGACAGTACATACTGAGGGCGCCCCCGCTGTCCCGGGCGCCCCCATGGCAAACCAACAGAAGAAGCAAGCCTCTGCCACGTCTGCGCTGCGCGCCCAGGGCGCCCCCAGAGGCCCTTACCGAAGAGAACTCAGCGCTGCGGATAAGAGCTGGCCGAGTCAACCAGGGCGCCCCCAGCGTCCAGGGCGCCCCAGTCAAGCCTTATCCCGAGTTTAAAGGGCTAAGCCTTTGACTGCGCCTGTTGCGGATCAGAAGCCACGTAGGGGGGCGCCCCCGTCGACCAGGGCGCCCCCAGGCCCTATATAAAGGGCCCTCGACCCTCTTCTCCAGATCATCAATTGCTTCGACGCTTCTACGTTCTTCTGCTTCCGCGACACGCTCTAGAAATCTTCCAACTTGAGCTGACGACGTCCCGCTGCGCCAAAACTTCGATCTACACCGGACGTCGGTAACGAAGAGCTGTATTTAAAATTTACTAAACTGCTCTTGTTATAATCTTTCCTGTAAACTTTTACGAACTTATAGAATTGCCCACAGAAAACGGTCAACGACCGTGGGCCTTGGAGTAGGAGTCGACACAGGCTCCGAACCAAGTAAAACGACTGTGTTAGCGTTGTTTTGTTTTGATTTTATTTCCGCTGCGCACTTGCTCTTTTTAATCCGAACGATTAGCGACATTCACCCCCCCCCTCTATCGCATCTCTCGATCCAACAAGTGGTATCAGAGCGGGGAAATTCAAACTTGGTGCAACCACCAGTTTGAAAAAAAAAATCGGATTTTATTTCTCTTTTTTCTCGTTAAAAATTTCTTTTCGTTCGAAGTTTTTTTTCAAGGTTGGTGCAACACCCCTTGAAATTTTTTTATTATTATTCCCGCACTACTAATCCAAGACCAAGTCTTGGGATTTCTCTTTTTGTTTATTTTGCTATTACAGATCAAATGGCCATGCAAGAAGGCTTTAGCACCGCCAGACCTCCACTTTTCAGTGGAGAAGCCTTTCCTTACTGGAAAAGTCGAATGGAGGTCCACCTGAAAACTCAGGTGGATATGTGGATAATCATCCAATCTGGACTGATGATTCCCACAAATGCTGAAGGCTTACCGCAAAATACTCAGAATGGGACACCGCCCTCAAACGCAAAATTGAAGCCGACGCAAAAGCAACGCAGACCCTTCAATGCGGACTGACAAAAGAGGAGCTGAACCGCGTAGGCCCTTTCAACAGTGCCAAGGAGCTATGGGCTAAACTGATCGAGCTCCACGAAGGAACTTCAGATACCAGGATCAGCAAGAGGGATCTGCTCCTGAACAAGCTTTACACCATCAAAATGGCGGATAACGAGACAGCAGCCCAGCTCCACGCCAGAATCTAGGAATTGATGAACGGTCTTCACGCTATAGGTCACCAGGTTCAAAACCGTGATCTAATAAGGTATGCCCTAAACGCTTTCCCTAGAACCACCTTGTGGGCATCTATGGTAGATGCATACAAGGTCTCAAGGGATCTTTCAAAAATTAAACTAGATGAATTATTCTCTGAACTTGAACTTCATGAACAGACTAACTGCAATTTGGCCGAGAAAAGTATAGCTTTGTTTGCAGGAAAAATAGGAAGGACAACTAAGAAGAAATCTCAACCTGAACCCGAGTCTACCTCTGATTCAGAAGCAGAAGATCAAGAAGAAGATGAATTTGAACTGGTCCGGCTAGCCCGAAGTTACTACAAAAAATTGAAGAACCAAGCCAACACACGGAGAACAAGCCGAAGAAAGGACGAACCAACTGAACCAGCAACTAACAAACACAAGCCCAACGTAACCTGCTACGAATGCAAGAAGAAGGGCCACTACAAGACTGAATGTCCAAGTCTAAAGGTGTCCAAAAAGACAAGAAAGAAAAAGGCACTCCAAGCAACCTGGGACGAGTCTTCCTCAGAAGAAGAAGAAGAAGCACCCCAGTCCAACCTTCTAGCCCTGACCGCTTCGGATCAAATCGAGACTGACTCAGACTCAGACCAGGACGACGGCAAGCTGACCTTCTCCGACAACGGCGAAATAAGGGTAACGGGTTTTTCCAAATTGCAATTAAAATTCTCTTATCTCCTATCTATCCCGAGATTTGGCGAAAGCCAAACTCCGAATCGAGTCCCTCCGACAGGAAGTAAAACTCCTGAAAGAGGGAGCTGAGTCTAAGTCCTTAACTGAGAAAATTCAGGAAGGAACCCCTGACCAAGTTAAAAAACTTGAATCAGAGAATTCCTCCCTGAAAACTCAAGTCAAAGACTTAAGAACAGCGTTAGAACGGTTTACTTCTGGTTCCAAGAATCTTGATATGATTCTTGGAAAACAGATGTCTGTTCTAAATCGATCCGGACTTGGCTATAAAACCAAATCTCGGCAAAGATCTTACTTTGCTGTACTGAACCAGTCTAGACCTAAGGTTCAGGCATGGGTGCCAAAACTATGCCTGACTAAACAAACTGGTTCAAATCAACTTTGGATCCCCAAGGACAAGATTCACATCTTGCCTAACCCTTACAGAGGCTTCAGTCCAGGGGGAGCCAAAATCAAAATAATTTTTATAATTAGATAAATATTTTTTTTATTGCTTGATTACTTGTTTATTTAATTTTCTACAATTTGCCATGCTTAGATTTAGGAATGGTTAGACTTAAGGACTCAATTACTTGAAATTTGAAAATATAGTATTGGGAGGAGGTGAGATGATAGTACGTTGGGGAAACCAACTCTAATAAGATCAAGTCTACTTGGTCTCTTTAGACTGGTGAAACCAGTCGAAGCTACCGATCCGAGACCCAAGCTAGTTAGATCAGAAAATGACCTAATTTAATTTGAAAATAAAATTTCATTAAAAGGCTTTGTCAAGGAAAAGGTGGATGATCCCATAAGGCTACGGCCAAAGAAGGCATAGTGCCTCGCCAAGACCTGGAAGCCAATTTCTGAAATTCAAATTCAAATTATCTTTTGTCAAATTCGAATCTAACACAGATTTCAAATAATTATAGATTCTAATCTGTGTTCAAAATTTCTATTTTTTTCAAACTTATTCTCTTTCAAAAATTACTTAATCTATTTTTCAAAATTTCTATTTTCTAAATTTTCTTTTTGAAAATCAAATCTGTTTTCAAAATTAAATAACTTTTTCAAAATAAATTAAAATTCCTTTTCAAAATTAATTTTTACCCTCAAACCTGTCTCACAAAAACCTTAAGGTTAACGTGATTGAAAACCCTAGATTCAGTGAGACAGGTAAATTAAGCTCAAATTAAACTACTGCATTTGTGTTTTTATAACCATGGTCAAACCATGGTTAACATAGTCAAAGCATGATTAACTTAGTCAAACATGGTCAAACACAGTCAAACATGGTCAATCATTAGTCAAACAGTCAAACCTGGTCAAAACAGTCAAAAGGCTGCTATCTAGGGCGCCCTGACCGTCCAGGGCACCCCCAACCGCACAAAAACCACTTTCCCAAGTCAAAGGCTACAAAAGCAGTCGATGAGGGCGCCCTGCCCATTGCGGGCGCCCCCAGGACAGTCAAAAAGTATCTGTGACTGCCTACTCTGCTAATGCAAGTGTGGAGGGCGCCCGTGACCTGTCGGGCGCCCTGTACAACATGTTGGACTGTCCCAGCCTCGGTCAAAGCAGCAAAAGCTGCATTTGACCGACTGTCGAGGGCGCCCGTGACCTGTCGGGCGCACCCAAACCTTCTGTCCCACACGCCGATTAAAGTAGTCAAACGACTGCGACCAAACAGCCTTGACCAGGGCGCCCGTGACCTGTCGGGCGCCCCCACAAACCTTTTTCCCTACCCAAGGCAGACCGGCCTGTCGAGGGCGCCCGGAAGCTCCCGGGCGCCCTCCATCGAACTCCTATATAAGGGACCCGAGACCCCTTCACTTCCCACACCAAATCTCACATCTTCTTCTTCCCCTTGCCTCATTCTTGTGGATCAAGTGACCCTAAGCTCCCCTTGCCACAACCATGCCTCCAAGGTATGAAGTTTACTTTGGGAACTTAATTTTTGAATTTTTTTCCTTAATTACATATTTTCTTATTTAAGTCAATCATGCCTCCTTTTCTTATAATTTAAGTTCTTATTCTTTAATTACTCATTTTCTTTACACTTAGAAAACGCCGAGCAATCCAATCGAACCCCGGTAACGAGCCCAGTCCCGACCCTAGGTTTCCAAACCTAGAATTATGTAACAAATTCGCTCGAACCACCTACATCCCGATCAAGACGGGTTATCTTAACCGTCAATTTTTCACCCAATCTTGTCCAGTTGCGATGTCCGCAATAAATTTTTATCAACTGGACAATTTGGTATTCTGCACACACCCGATCAATAACACCCTCTGTGCAGAATTCTACAACAACATAGTTAGGCAAGACCAATTAAGCTTTGTCACTACTATTCAAGGGATGCCCTTAACCATCACTCCTACCCTTCTGAACCGATTTCTTGGACTCCGACCCTCTCAGTCCATCTTTTGTTGTTACCCTCCGAAGTGTTAGTGAGAGCCTTAGAGCCAATCATGTGATGGTTGTTGTATGGACTCATTGTATCATATTATATATATATATATAAAGGCATTTGATTATGGTTATTATACTTACTTGTATTGGTGTCAAATAACTAAGTGTAATAACGTCCTTGGTAGTAGGTTCATATCTATATCAATCGATTGGTTGAATCGATAGTGAGATGATATAGAGAACACTACTCTTAATTATTCCTAGTCAAGTATTAACATTCAGGGACAATGTTAATGCATAGAGACTAGCATGTAGGTCAACACGATGACTTGATCTCACAAGTCATGGATATGAGATATCAAGTTGACACATGAGTATGCATTGGAGAATGTATACTGAATGACCCACCATGAGAAAGTATCATGGATCGTTATATGAGTGTCATATACTTTCTCATGTGACTATTAGAATGACTATTAGTCCTTAGACCTGAAGTCACCATAGTTCCCTACATAAGGAGTTATGTACTTTGGTTTCGTCAAACGTCACCCGTAACTGGGTGGACTATAAAGGCGATTACTGGGTATGTAACAAATTATGCGGAGGGATGTGAGTGATGTAGATGGGATCTATCCCTCCTATATGACGGGAGAGATATCATAGTCTTGATAGAGTGAGATCACTAAGTGCATGGCCATGCCCAAATAAGGCAATATGAGATATTGAGCTTATTTGATTATAGTGAGTCTACTTGGAGTTCAAGACACATAGATTGATTGGAGGATGACACGGTATATGCTTCATAGAAGATCAATCTAGATATCGACGATAGAAGGACATTGTCACATATTATGAAAGTCATAATTAGTAGTCACATTGGTGATGTTGGATCTCAACATTCTTGTAACTTGGGTAGCAATGATGTGTTGCTAGATACCGCTCATTGCTTATGTTTCTAAGAGGTTAGAAGCATTGCCAACGTTACAAGAACCTATAGGGTCACACGCAAAGAACAAATAGATGGAAAAAATTGAAGTCAAGTTTGACTTGGCTAAATATGGAAAGTCCATAAAAGGCAAGTTTGACTTGACCCAAATCCAAATCAAGTTTGACTTGACTTGGTTCCAATTCAAGTTAGACTTGACATGGGAGAAGAAATGGAGTCAAGTTTGACTTGACTAAATATGGAAAGTCCATAAAAGGCAAGTTTGACTTGACCCAAATCCAAATCAAGTTTGACTTGACTTGGTTCCACTTCGAGTTAGACTTGACATGGGAGAAGAAATGGAGTCAAGTTTGACTTGACTATTTATGGAAAGTCCATAAAAGGCAAGTTTGACTTGACCAAAAGGCCACCTCACCTTGACTTGACCAAGTGATGACTTGGCTTGGTTTCCCCCCCATTTGAATTTGAATTCAAATTGAAAGGGGGTTATGGAAGGCCACCTAATGGCCATTAGTGGCCATTATGGCCGGCCACTTAATGGCCATTAATGGCCATTATTTGGCCGGCCACCATGAGAGAACAAAACAAAGTTTTGGTTCCATTTTTCTCATTGGTGTGTCTTCTCTTCTTCCTCTCTCCAAGGCTTGGAGCTCTTCTTCTTCTCCACCTCTTGGCCGAACCCTTGAAAGGTGCTAGCACACCTAAAGGGTTTCCTCCATCCACTTTGTTCGCGTGGATACTTCTAGAGGGACGGCACTTGACGTCCTAGAGATCCGATATCCAAAAGGACCGAGCGGGATTAAGCGGGGCACGCACCAAAGGTAAAAGGTTTATCCCTCTTTAGATCTAGGAGTAGATCAGTTTTTGAGCATGAAATGAATAGTGAATTTTGTTTCGGAATTTTTCTTCGCACGAGATCCATGGCCTTTGGGTTCTCGGGGTTTCCGCGACGCGAAAGGCGGTTTTCGCGGCCCGAAATACCCAACACAAAGAACCTTCCTTCGATGCCCCCTACTCCACATTGACCTGAACACCTTATACTACTATTTCTTTAGGGAGGCCATGGACCCTGCAGAGGACAGTTCCACTCCACCCAACTCCAGTCCAGGACTACGCTCTCTATAGAGTAGTAGTCCGTTGCATCCTTCCCCTGTCCACTAGGGACATCGCCACCATGAGACCTTTCACACTTTTCTCCTGTATGCCCTTATCCACCATCTGGACATGACATAGGCCTTCACCTATTTCATTGCATCTTACATGCCTCTAGTGTGTCCACCCAGGGCGGGTCCGCACCCCTTTTTGCCACGTCATCACCTCTATCCTCCACCATCACGGCCGAAACATCACTGACGGTGAGATTACCACGATGACCGACTACGACGAAATAGGATATAGGAACTTTTCCTTAGCCGGTATAGACGTCTCGGGCACCGGGGTTCTGACTTGGAGACGCCGACCAGCCACACAGAACATTGCCGACGAGGAGGTCGACGTCGACGTTGCCGACCTAGCAGCCGAGCTCGCTCAGCCCGATCCTCCGACACTTTACGAGCGAGTCTCCCGCCTCGAGACACAGGTTCAGAGCCTCCGAGAGGAAATGGAGGCTAACCACTTGGAGTAGGCAGAAATAAACCTGGGTTACCACACCGAGTATATGAGTGCATTTAGAACAGAGAGGGAGGAAAGAAACGCCCAGTACCACGAAATGATGGCCATGTTTAGATCTTGGCATCCAGGCTCCCCTGATCAGCCTGGTCCCTCTTCCTAGATGACTTGGACTTGTATCTATTTGACTATCCCTACTGAGTAGGGTTGACTTCTGTTGACTTGTACTAGACTTCTGTTTGACTTATGCTTATCCTAGCTTGACTGGCATATTTTGACTTACTTGATTAAGTTAGGATTATGCTTAGTAGAATAGAATCATTTTTGGTTTTTGCTTTAATGTTAAAATGTTTGAAATTGGTTTTAAAAAATTTTTTTACTTGGTTTTAAAAGTTTTTTTTTGGTTTGAAAATTTTCTTTTTTTTTCTTTTTACTTAGTTTTTATTTCAAAAACTACCCCTTCAAAACTAGGGTCCTTCTTCGAAATGGACTTAGCCTAGGCTCTAACCCTAGAACTGCATGCACCTATAGATCTAGAAGCCAGCATCTCACAAGCACCTTAGGGTACTTTGAGTGATAACCTAGAAAGGGTTGAGATGCTTAGGTCTTTGCCTTAACTCAAGATGCTTTAAGTCAGTGCATCTACAGTAGTTGGGGCACTAAATACAAACTGAACATCAATCAGGTTAAGTGTCAAGCTTAGACAATCTAACTTGAACAGATCACTTAACTTGACTAACCCTAGCAAAAGCTACTGTTTATAACAGTTAGTAAGTAGCCAATTGGGTTAGACAGGTCCCTAAAAGAGTTAACCAGACCTAGGTCCTAGTTTGTTTCAGTACAGCAAATGCTTTATTTAATTATTGCAAATATTTTTTCTGCATTTTTTGATATATGTCAAAGGGGGAGAGTTGGAAAGGAAAGAAGGAACCCCAAAATTTTTCTAAAATTTTTCTCAAATTTTTCTCAAATTTCCTTCTTCAAAAAGTTCAACTGAAAAATTAAATCTAGTTATTCAAAGTTAGAAATTCAAAGCTTAACTCATTTTGAAATTTTATTTCTAACTCTGAATTGTTTTTAAGCTGAATTGGTTTTGCTTAAAATTTTCTTTAAAAATTTCTACCTCTGAATTGGTTTTGCTTAAAATTTTCTTTAAAAATTTCTAACTCTGAATTGGTTTTGCTTAAAATTTTCTTTAAAAATTTCTAACTCTGAATTGTTTTTGCTTAAAATTTTGAAAACTTTCTAACTCTGAGATTCTTACTCAAGCTGAAAAAGTTTTCTTAAAAATTCGTTTTGGCTTAAAAAATTTTTCTGGCTTAATTTTTTCTTTCCCTAAACTTTTTTAAAAATTGAAAAGTTTCAAATTCTTTAAGCCTGAATCTTTTAAGCCTGAAGTTGTGTTGCTTAAAACCGTGTTTTCAAAACTGAAAAAGTTTCTAAGTCTAAAAAGTTTTCCTAAACCTAAAATTGTTAATGTCTGAAAACTTATCGTGACTTAGAATATTTTGAAAAACTTAGCTTGAAATTTGTTTTCAAACTTAAACGTGAAATTTGCTAAGTGTTGAAAATCACACCACCTATTTTTGAAAAACCTAGGGGGAGATTTCTTCTAGGGGGAGGGAATCTAACTTAGGATTTAATTTTAGCATTTTTTTCTTAACTTTTTGAACTAGGTTGCCATATATCAAAAAGGGGGAGATTGTTGGTGCAGAATGCACCCAAGTCAAACCTGTGTTTTGATATTGGCAAAAGGGTTCAAAAGTTAAGGGTAAATTGTTGTCTAACAAGTTACTTGAGTGTACAGGAAAAGCCCTAGCGAAGGACTGCTAGGGTCTGGCGAAGGACTGCCAGAATGGAAAAGCCCTAGCGAAGGAATGCTAGGCACTAGCGAAGGACTGCCAGAATGGACAAGCCCTAGCGAAGGAATGCTAGGCCCTGGTGAAGGGCTGCCAGAAGAAAAGACCTAGCGAAGGGCTGCTAGGCACCAAGCGAAGGGCCGCTTGGTACTCAAGACCTGGCGAAGGGCTGCCGGGCAAAAGTCCAATTGGAGGAGCCGGTTGGCACCAGGTAAACTCTCCCGAGAGGAGTAGGTGAGGACGCGTTCCCCTTCGAGGGAACATTAGGCGTCGGTTCGACCTAGGGCTCCATTTTGGAGACCAAAGTCAGAACCAAGACAGCTAAGGCTGTATAATCTATTATGTTATTGTTTTAGTGTGTTTTGGACTAACCCTGGATGCAGGATCGAAGGAACGAGTGTCTGCAGCTCAGAGTGACTCAAAGGAGTGAAGCAACAGCTGACCAGGGCGCCCGGAGTGTCCCGGGCGCCCCCAAGGTGAACACAAAACACACAAACAAGAAGTGAGCTTCAACAGTACATACTGAGGGCGCCCCCGCTGTCCCGGGCGCCCCCATGGCAAACTAACAGAAGAAGCAAGCCTCTATCGCGTCTGCGCTGCACGCCCAGGGCGCCCTCGCTGTCCCGGGCGCCCTCACAGCCAGGGTGCCCCCAGCGCCCAGGGCGCCCCCAGACACCCTTACCGAGGATAGCTCAGAGCTGCGGATAAGAGTTGACCGAGTCAACCAGGGCGCCCCCAGCGTCCAGGGCGCCCCAGTTAAGCCTTATCCCGAGTTTAAAGGGCTAAGCCTTTGACTGCGCCTGTTGCGGATCAGAAGCCACGTAGGGGGGCGCCCCCGTCGACCAGGGCGCCCCCAATCCCTATATAAAGGGCCCTCGACCTTCTTCTCAAAAACATCAATTGCTTCGATGCTTCTGCGCTCTTCTGCTTCCGCGACACGCTTCAGAAATCTTCCAACTCGAGCTGACGACGTCCCGCTGCTCCGAAACTTCGATCTACACCGGACGTCGGTAACGAAGAGCTGTATTTAAAGTTTACTAAACTGTTTCTGTTTAAATCTCTCTGTAAACTTTTACGAACTTATAGAATTGCCCGTAGAAAACGGTCAACGACCGTGGGCCTTGGAGTAGGAGTTGACCCAGGCTCCGAACCAAGTAAACCGACTGTGTTTGCATTGTTCTGCTTTGTTTTTATTTCCACTGCGCACCTGCTCTTTTTAAATCCAAACGATTTGCGACATTCACCCCCCCTCTATCGCATCTCTCGATCCAACAGTTTATACTAATCTAGTTTCATTAGGAGGCATATTTACCTTATTTTGTCGATAATCCTGGTCACAGATTGATAATTCCTTGTTATATGTTTCAAGGAGGGTTCTCTGACGATTTCGTCATGAGTTGAGAAGCTATCTCATCTCCAGGTTGGATTGGTATTGCTAAGATTATAAATCATAAATCTGATGAAATAGTGATGGTATCAAATCTAACATGAGTTCTAAACCCTAATAGATCTTGGTTATGTATGATTAGGATTAATTGGGTTAGATCTATTTGGGTTCTTAAAGAACGGTAATCATGGTTGATTATATGATTAGGGCTAATTGAGAGTTAAACCTAATCTAAGGCAGAGGATGGATTAAATTAGGGTTATAGTTGGCTTAACTCTAATTTAAGTAATGAACCAGATTATCAAGACCTAAACTATTATTTGGGGGTTGATTAATGATCAAGCGATTAGGGGTTTATCCTAATTGGTTCTAGGATTTGATTAGCTATTGATTGTATATAAAATTAGCTAAATAATGCATGTTAATGCAAGACCCTGATTTGATACGAGCGACGGGACATGGAATCTATTTTTATATGATCTACAAATAAAGGCGGATATTTTTTCCTTGACCTCTATAGTTTATTTACCTTAGTACATGGATTCTTTTATTACGGATTAAGTTGCTTTACCTTGACTCTACTCACATGTTTATCCTATGCTTAATACTTGCGTGCTTGATCTTAGAGATGATCTATTTATATTCATACAATCTTAGCTTTGGCTATTGATACTCTATAATGTGCACACGTGTAGGGTATGTGAGATAGGAGTTGTTATGTGAGATATGCATGTGTTGTAGTATATATATACGGGTATGGTATACTATAGAGTTATCATCTTGACTGTCTATATTTTCTAGGGTATATACGTGTGGTGTTGACTATTAATGTGCCACTTATAGTACGTGATGGTTGGTGGATACTTGTTAGGTTTTATTCATACCTTTTGATATATGTGATTGATGGATCATAATTCTGGTGATACACATGTTTACCATGTTATTCGTATCGATGATGACTGTGTTGAGTCATGGGTACTAGCATCTTGCATTATGGCATGATTGATATATCATGATACCTGATTGTACCCTTCCTATCTACCTGTTTGATATGACTGATAGATCATGTTACCTATTGTATCTTGTACATATTGTTGTGATCGATGGCTTGGCTAGAAGGGGGGGGGGGGGAGAATAGCTTCTTGTACCCATACGTCGATTTCTTCCTATAATCGTTAGCGCTAGCAGAAACTAAAGCAATTAAAACAATGCTAACACTTTTACCGTTACGTGGTTTGGAGATGACTTGCTCCTACTCCACGGCATGCCCTTGAGGTGGACGAACTCTTGATCCTTCGGTGGATCATGCCCTGGCAATCTCCGGCTAAGTCTTTCTCCTTCTCGGTGGAGAAAACCTCTCACAAGCTTCTTCCTCCTTACAAGATGTGAGCTAGGGTTTTGGGAGGAAGAGTAGAATTGGAGCTTGAGCACTTGAGAGCTGTATCACAGATATCACAATGAAAACGCTAACTTACTCCAAATCTCAAGCTCCCCTTTTAATAGAGAAGATAGTTGCTAACGAAGCAACTCAGCCCTTACACCAGTGGACTGCCCTCAGGGCCAGTCGACTGGTGTCTAGCCAATGGCTAGCTAACGACTAGCATAACGGCTATATTTTCAATGGATCAGTCGACTGGTGCCCAGACCAATCAACTGATCTTTCTGTGAGTGTTATCAGTCGATTACTTCACTACCAGTGGACTGATCTTTCTGTGGAGGTCGCCAGTCGACTGGTCCACTTTCTAGTCGACTGCCCAGCTTTACACACTCACTCTCAGCCTCTCCAGAGTCCACCCTTCGCGTATGCCTTGAAGTCCACTTCGCCGGCTTACCCCTTGAAGTTCTCTTCCTTCTGCTCTTGTCCCTCGGATGCGCACACAAGCCCGCGACTTATCTCCATGCCATCATTTGCGTATACCTTCGAAGTCTACTTCCTCGACTTGCCCTTGAAGTCCTCTTCCTTTGGCTCTCATCTCTCGGATGCTTTACTCCATTGTTCCTTATGTGTAGTTCACCAAGTCCTGCAAGACTCAACTACACATAGCAAATCAATATGAAAGTCTAACTTAATTATATTGACACGCACATCAAAACCCTTGATCTATCCGATCAAACTCGGGTCGATTGTGTTAGATCTTGTACATTTGCTAGAGGGGGGTGAATAGCAATCTTCGGTGTCTTCTTCCTACGATGTTAGTGCGCAAGCGGAATATACTAAGTAAAAATAAAACTAACACGAAGGAACACACCTATTTACGTGGTTCGGAGATAAAACTCCTACTCCACGGCTGCCCGTAAGATGGGTGATCCCTAATCTGTCGGTGGATAATTCCCCGGAGCACCTCCGGCTAGATCTCGTAGCTCCTTGTGGGTGGAGAAACCTCTCCACAACTCCTGGACACTACCTGAGTACAAGAGGCTACTAACCAGCTTTGACCAAGCAAGTTTCGCCAAGAAAGAAAGGCCTGAAACGAGCACTTTTAAATAGAACCCGAGACTGTTCAGGCCGCTACCAGTCGACTGCCCCTGGGGCAGTGGACTGGTCCCACTCAGATTCTGTTGGGGCAATCTATGGTCCGGAGTGACCATGTGTTTTGATGTTTGGGCAAAGGGTTTAAGTTAGATTTTTTCTTGTGATCTAATATATGTATTTGAGTATGCAGGAGTTGCAGGTTACACATATGGACTTAGCTGAATGGCTTCAATATGATGAAGGGTGGCATGGAGACAAGTTGGAGGCTTGTGTGCACCCAGGGGACCGTGGATAGCAGGGATGATGAGCCAAGGGATGCGGACTTCGAGGCGTACGTGAAGGATGGCATGGAGACAAGCTGGAGGCTTGTGTGCATCCGAGGGATGAGGGTCGAAGACGAAGAGGGCGTGAAGGCAACAGTCGAGGCTGCTGGTGAAGAGTCAGCTGAGTCATGAAGGGACAAGAGCAGAGGGAGGAGGACTCCATGGGCAAGTCGGGAACTGGACTTCAAAGGGCACACATGAAGGGTGGCATGGAGGCAAGCCAAGGGAAGGTTTGTGTGCGCATCCGAGGGACGATAGCCGGTGGAAGAAGACTTCAAGGGTCAAGCCAAGGGAGTGTACCTGAAGGCACACGTGGAGGAGGGTCATTAGAGTGAGGAAGAGTGAGATTGTAAGCTGGGCAGTCGACTGGGGATTTATCAGTCGACTGCCAGCAAGTTCTCAAAACTCACAGAAGCCTTCTAACCATGGACCAGTCGACTGCCCCAGGGGCAGTCGACTGGTAGCAGCCAGAATTCGAACGTTGTGCTGTCAACGGTCGAATATGAGTGGGGGAAGCCGACTGCCCCTGGTGCGGTCCACTGGCCGCGTGTTTTCCAGCTTTGAGTTCTATTTAAAGGAACTCAGTTTGAGCTGGGAGCCTCTGACGAAATGAGCTTCGTTAGAGCTCATTAGTAGTCTCAGTGCTCAAAAGGTGTGCTTGGGATTGTGGCGAGGTTTCTCCACCCACAAGAAGCTACACGAGCTAGTCAGAGGGCATCCGGGAAGTGATTCGCCGAAGGATCAAGGGATCGTCCACCTCACGGACTGTCGTGGAGTAGGAGCTTCATCTCCGAACCACGTAAATAGGTTTGTTAGCATTGTTTGTTCTTATTATTATTGTTTTCGCTGACGCACGCTAACAACATAGGTAGAAGAAAACGGAAAGTTGCTATTCACCCTCCCCCCCTCTAGCTTGGCGTCACGATCTAACAAGTAGTATCAGAGCGGAGGTTCGTTCATCTACGGACTAATCGCCGGGAGAGCACAAGCTAGAGGAAAAGATGATGGAAGACAAGTTGGGGGATGATATCAACACGCCACCTCCTTATGATCATGAAGACTTTGACTAATGGAGGATGCGAATGAAAAGTTGATTTGGCATGGATTGGAAGTGCATGATAGCACTAGTAGAGCCATTCGAAGTTCCGAAAGATAAACATGGGAAGAAGCTTCGACCTTGATATTGGAATGAGGAGCAACAAATCCAATCAAAGGCAAATGATAAGGTAATAGCAATTTTACTCAATATTTTGCCTAATGATATAATTAGTCGTGTAGGTGAGTACAAGTGTGCTCATGAACTATGGATCAAGGTGATTGCTCTTCATCAAAAGCCTACACAAGAGGAAGAGCCCAAGGAGATGGGCTTATTGGTCCAAGAAGAAGAAGAAATGGACCAATCAGATGAAGAGAGGAGCTCAACATCCGAGGAGGAAAAAGAAGATGAAAACCAATCTATCTCCTCAAGTGAAGTGGCACAAGAAGATGAGAGACCATCTTCAATGTCGGAACAAGAGGAAGCATCCACTTCATCCAAGGTTGAAGAAGAAGTTAACCTAGCCTCCACCTCCACTAAAGCAAAATCAAAGGACCATATAATTTGCTTTGGGTATAATCAAAAGAGACACTACAAGGACAAGTATCCAAAGGGTAAGAAAAAGGAGGTAAACCCTAAACTCAATTCAATTAATTTGAAATCTAACATGAGTTGTAGGGATGGGGCAAAAAGGAAAAAGCACATTAGATGCTTTATATGTGGTGAGCTAGGACACTACCACACAAAGTGCCCAAGGAGTGGAGAACTCAAGAAATTGGAGCACTTGATGAAGTGGGAGAAGGAGAAAAGAAGGAGCTCACATTAAGGGGGAGCTACAAGGGTAAGGGAGGTAATCTCTAACTCAAATTTGAAATGTAATTCAAATTTAAATTCCTCCATGTATGCTAGGAATAATGTTAATCATTTGCCCATGCATAATCTCGATTTTAGATATCATGATAAAAATAGGGTTAATATTATAGATCAAAACCCTAGAAATTTCGTACATCATGATCAACCTAGAACCTTTAGACCTAAGGACTAAGGCATTAATCCCAAGAAAGGGAGACACATGCCTAGAATGGGTAGGTCTAGGAATGTCTAAAGTGGACATGTTGATTCTAGGTTTAGAAGCCAAGAAAGGGAAAATCAAGTCTTGAGGGCAAGACTTGAAGAAATGGAGAGAACCATAGATAGATTCACTATTGGATCTAAGGGTTTGGATATGTTGTTGGGTGGTCAAAAACCCAACAATGGTAGATTGGGTCTAGGATACCGATCTAAGATCTCCAATGCCAATAAAAAGACATGTGCTAGGGTAGCATATGATTATGGCAAGGAGGGGAAGTCCAAGAATGGCAAGGGGATGCCATTAAAAGGAAAGAAAAAGGACTTAACTAAAGACAAGGTGTCTAAGGTTAAGAAGGTTAAGTTTGTAGGCCAAGAGTCAACGGGGGTACCTGGTGTGGTCTAGTGTTTGTTGAGTTACCTAGGGAGGTGACTAAGGATAAGAGTTCAAGGGGGAGCTCTAGGAGTCTTTGGGATATATGGTGAATGGATCTTGGGAGGGTTGCTCCTAAAGGTCTAGATGGACCATGGGATGTGCCAAAAGAGTTGGAGACGGACTTAAGTCTCAATTCTTGAGTTTTGGCATATGGATTATGTGTTTCATGCATGGAAATGTGACATTTGGGTCATATAGCATGAAAGATGATTTTTGATGTATAAATGTCATGTAAATCAATGCTAGGGATGCATTATGAGTTGGCATGGGCAGAGACATCAAGAGGGAACCAAAACTAGGACTTTAAGTCAAAGTTTTATTGAAACTTTTAGCTAGTTTTGGGTTTTGTGTCAATCTTGGGAATGGAGATAGATACATTTTTGAATGTATTTTTTCCAAGTAGGTTTGGGTACCACAAACCTCTTCAAAAAATTTGAGAATTTTTGGAGATTTATGAAATTTTTGGCGCATTTCTGAATTTGGTCAGAAAAGCTAAAAATCAAGATTTTCAGAGTATCAGTCAACTGCCCCATGGGGCAGTCGACTGGTAAAAGCTGGATTGGGTGGTTCAGCTATTGAAGGTGTCCAAATGATGTAAAACATGTTGGGGCAATCGGCCCCAATATGATCTGGAGGATCATGGGTTTTGATGTGTGTGGGTCAATATGGTTAAGTTAGGATTTGTTGTTGGACTAATATGTGTACGTGAGTTTGCAGGTGTGCAAGTACACATAGACTTGGTTGATGTCTTCAGGTGAAGGGTGGCATGGAGGCAAGCTGAAGGCTTGTATGCGCATCCGAGGGACCGTGGATAGCAGGGACGATGAGCCGAGGGATACGGACTTCGAGGCGTACGTGAAGGATGGTATGGAGGCAAGCTGGAGGCTTGTGTGCATCCGAGGGACGAGAGCTAAAGATGAAGAGGGCGTGAAGGCAACAGTCGAGACTGCTGGTGAAGAGTCGACCAGGTTGTGAGGGTCCGAGTGTGAGTCGTTGTACTCAGGGACTAAGCCGGGAGGGTTCGAGTGCGGAGAGAAATGTACTCAGGAAGGGTAACCCTAGGCTTAGGGAAGGACTAGTCGACTACCCCTGGCAGTAATGGCTTGCTGATTCGAACGTTGGCTGTAACGGTCGAATCTGAGTGGGACCAGTCGACTGCCCTATGTTCAGTCGACTGGTAGTGGCCATTTAGTACTCAAGCTCTATTTAAAGGAGCTCGTTTAAGGCTACTCTTCTTTGGCGAAACTTACTTGGAAAAGGCTTGTTAGTAGCCATCTTGTGCTCAAGTGTTCTCAGGTGTTGTAGTGAAGTTTCTCCACCCACAAGGAGTGACAAAAGCTAGCCGGAGGTGCTCCAGAAAATCATCCACCAACGGATTAGGGATCACCCACCTTACGGGCAGCCGTGGAGTAGGAGTTTATCTTCGAACCACGTAAATAGGTGTGTCTCAATTGTTAGTTTTTGTTTTTACTTAGTATTTTCCACTTGCGTACTAACAATTGTAGGAAGAAAACGAGAAAAGTGCTATTCACCCCCCTCTAGCAAGCGCAACGATCTAACAAGTGGTATCAGAGCTAGGTGCGCTCATCTACGGACTAACCGCTGAGGGAGCAAGAAAGCTAGAGGGAAAAATGATGGAAGATAAGCTAGGGGATGATATCAACACAGTACCCACCTATGACCATGAAGATTTTGCTTATTGGAGAGCAAGGATGAGAACTTGGCTTGGAATGGAGTGGGAATGCATAATGGTGCTAGAAGAGCCCTTTGAAATTCCAAGAGACAAGCACGGGAAGAAGCTTCGCCCTAAATCTTGGACTAAAGAGCAACAAGAACAATCTAAGGCAAATGATAAGGTAATTAGTATATTGATTAATATTTTACCTAACAATATTTTGAGTGGTGTAGGGGAATATAAAAGTGTATATGAGTTGTGGAACAAGCTAGAAAATTTTCATGAGAATCCTACACAAGCCAATTAGTGGAAGAGCCAAAGGAAATAAACTCAACGGTCCAAGAAGAAGAAGAATTGATCATCTCATCAAGTGAAGTGGAAGAAGAAAGTGAAAGGTCCTCCACCTCATCAAGAGAAGAAGGAGAAGTATCAATTTCAATGATTGAGGGGGAGGAGAGACCCTCATCCATACAAGAGCAAGAAAAAGCGTCAACCTCCACTAAAGTCAAATTAAAAGACCACATTATATGCTTTGGATGCAACAAGAAGGGGCACTACAAGGACAAGTGTCCACTAGGTAAAAATAAAGTAATCCCTAAACCTAAGTCCATTCATTTAAACTCTAATGTGGGTTGCGGGAGTTAGGACATTATCATACTCAATGTCCAAGAAAAGGAGAGCTCAAGAAGATGGAGCATTTAAGAAGATGGGAAAAAGAAGAGAAAAAGAGGAGCACATATCAAAGGGGAGCTACAAGAGTAAGGGAGGTAATCCCTAACTTTACTTATGCTCCTAATGCTTGTATGCATGCTAGAATTAATCATGATTGTCTACCTATGCGTGCTTTTGGCTTTAAGTATCATGATAGAAATAGAAATACTATTGCGTGCTAAAACACCAAAAATTCTATGCTTCATGATAAATCTAGGGTTTCTAGATCTAAGGACCAAGGCATTAACCCTAAGAAAGGGAGACACATGCCTAGAAAAATTGGTAAACCTAGGAATGATCAAAATGGACATAGTGATACTAAGGTTAGGAATTTAGAAAAGGAAAATCAAATTTTGAGGGCAAAACTTGATAAATTAGAAAAGAACCTAAATAAACTCATTAAGGGGTCCAAGGGATTAAGTATGATACCAAAGGATCAATACATTAGAAACAATAGACCGGGACTAGGATACCATTCTAGGGAGTCAAATGATAAGAAAAAGGGATATTCAAGGATGTCTTATGACTATGAGAGAGGAAAGACCAAAAATGGCAAAGAAAAGTCATTTAAAGAGAAAAAGAAAGAATTGACCAAGGATAAGGTATGGAAAATTAAGAGAGTCATAATTGAAGGTCAAGAAGCACCGGAGGAATACCGGTGTGGCCTAGCAATTGTAAATGAACCATCTAGGGGAGTAACAAGAGCTAGGAGCTCAAGGGAGAGCCCTAGGAGCCAAAATAGGATCAATGGTCAATGGATCTCAGGAGGATTTCTCCTAGGAGATTAGATAGGCTATGGAATGTGCCGAAGGGTTTAAAAGGCTAAGGTTAGCCTTAATCCTAGGGAATTGACACACCAAAAGAAGATTTATAGAGAAAAAGATGAAAGTGGAGTCATAATTGGTAGAAATTGTTAGATCGATGTCGGATGCTAGAGGGAGGGTGAATAGCAATTTTCGGAGTCTTCCTCTACAAGATTGTTAGCACAATACAAAAATACAATGAACAATAAGAAATCCAATGCTAACAAAAAGAGTTTACTTGGTATCCACCCCTAAAGGTGATTAATCCAAGAATCCTTCGGTGGATCACTCCCCGAATACCCTCTAGCTAGCTCTTGTCGCTCCTTGTTGGTGGAGAAACCTTGCCACAATCTCAAGCACACCTCTGAGCACAAAGGCTACTATTTGGCCTTTAACCAAGACCAAATTCATCAGACCTCCCAGCCAAAACGAAGCCCCTTTAAATAGGACTTACCTTCTGTTTGGCCGCCACGAGTCGACTGCCCCATGGGCCAGTCGACTGCCCCCACTCAAATTTGACCGTTGACACCCAACGTTCGAATTCTGGGTACTACCAGGGGCAGTCGACTGGTCCAGGGCTGAAATCATTCTGTGAGTTTGTGAACTTGCTGGCAGTCGACTGCCCTTTTACCAGTCGACTGCCCAGCTTATACAATCACTCTTCCTCACTCCAACGACCCTCCTCCACGCGTGCCTTCAGGTACACTCCCTTGGCTTGCCCCTTGAAGTCCTCTTCCACCGACTATCGTCCCTCGGATGCGCACACAAGCCTTCCCTTGGCTTGCCTCCATGCCATCTTTCACGTGTGCCCTCTTGAAGTCCACTTCTCGGCTTGCCCTTGGAGTCCTCCTCCCTCGGCTTTCGTTCCGTCATGACTTTGCTGACCCTTCACCAGCAGCCTTGACTGTTGCCTTCGTGCCCTCTTCATCTTCGGCACCCATCCCTCAGATGCACACAAGCCTCCAACTTGTCTCCATCTCATCCTTCATGCATGCCTCGAAGTCCGCACCCCTCGGCTCATCATCCTTGCTATCCAAGGTCCCTCGGGTGCACACAAGCCTCCAGCTTGTCTCCATGCCACCCTTCACTATACCGAAGCCGTCCAGCTAAGTCAATATGTGTAAACCTGTAAACCTGCACACTCACATACACATATTAGAACACAAGGGAAATCCTATCTTAAACCCTTTGCCCAAACATCAAAACACATGGTCACTCCGGACCATAGATTGACCCAACAGAAATTAGTTTTTAGTATGTAAATGCCATATAACTAAGTGCTAGAAATGTATTATGGTCAGGAATGGAGAGATACATCAAGGAAAGGCCAAAGTTAGGATTTTTGGATAAGGTTTCAATGATACAATTTAGAAAGGGTTGGATTTCATACCAATCTTGGGATCCGGAGTAGTTTTGATTGAAAACATATTTTTTCCAAGTAGACATAGGTTTCACAAATCACTCCACGAAATTTCAAATTTTTTGGAGATTTATGAAATTAATTAGACATTTTTGAAATTAGGTTGAAAACTTGAAATTCAGGTATCAGTCGACTGCCCCAGGGGCAGTCGACTGATCCAGGACTGGAAACTTTCTGTATGTTTTACCAGTCTACTGCTCTAGGAGCAGTCGACTGATCTGGCCTGGAAAATATTCTGTTTGTTTTACCAGTCGACTGCCCTGGGTGCAGTCGACTGGTCCGCGGGTTTTAATTAGGATCAGACCGCGCGGGGGTGGCCAAAACCAAGGGTTTTGCGTGCCACCCCCTGCGAGATCTTTCTCCTCCCAGTTTCTCCTTGCGATCTAAGGTATTCCCAAGCCCTAGAAACTCCTTCCTAGCTTCCTCCATCTCCGATCTACACCTAGGGTTCGTAGAGTCTCTGTTTTCAAGCCGATCTTCACTCAACTTCATCATGCAACCATTGGGAAAAAGGTAACACCTTGTACAGTTTAATCTTTCCCAGTTAAATCATGATTTGGGACTAATGTGTCTATTTTTGCATGTTTTTCTTTGTCTTCTTCCTTTATGGGGTGATTTGGTATACATGCATTTGGGTATCATATGTTAGGTTGGCCTCTAAAAGGCAAAATGGTGAGGGATCGTCACGACAAGGTCGGGGAGACTCGGGGGAGTCTCGGTTCTGAACTGTGGAGTGTCGGAAGAGATTCGATTAAAATGAGTTTGTGATAATGAATTGTAGATATCTAAATAGGTCTAATTTTCAGGAGAAAACCCCACAGATTGCCGAGATGATTACCCATTTTGGGGTTGAAAAATTAGTTTACTGTCAGCATGACATTAACCAAGACCTAAGCAAAGAATTCTATGCGAACCTCACATGCATTGATCCAAATAATGACCTCTATGAGTCCATGGTGGCAGGAGTTACTATTCCTTTTTCATCCACTGTTTTAGGTGCATTTTTAGGGTGTAGGGTGTCTAATCATGCAGTTACATATTTCCCGAAAGTTGTTGAGCTCTTCACTTTCCCCGATGTCACTATTGACCAAATCCACATGCATTATTTTGGAAGACATCGCCGCATTTCAGAGCGTATCTTTGATGCAAAGAGTATGAGTCCTTTTAGCTATGTCCTATATAAGATAGTCTTAGAGTGCCTACTACCCATTATTACCAAAGGGCGGTCTAGGATTCGACTGCCACACTTGATCATGATGTATGCCCTAGAGAGGAGGCTAGACATTGATATCAACCTGCATGTGTTTACATCTATTTGCCATTTCTCCCATAGTGTGAATGGGAAGATTTACATGTCTTTCTGCCATGTCCTGACCGAGTTCTTCGAGTCTTGGGGTATACATACATCTAGCGGTCAGGTTCTTCGCCTGTCAAAGGACTATGATCAGATTGGCGCACGTCAATTGTCCTTGGCAGGAATAGAGTGCAGACAGGGGGAGTTTGTTTGGAGGCAGTGTCCTGAGTCCTCCAGTTCAGATGAGGAGCCTGCTGATGGAGTTACACGAGAGGAGTTCTCCCAGCTACGGTCTGAGGTTCACAGCATCAGGGAGGACTTCCACGGCTTCCAGCAGACATAGACTGCTATTCAGGAGGAGGTTCATGGCCTCACTCAGTTCTATTAGGGGTTTCAGTGCCAGCAGGATGAGATGTATGCGATGATACAGCAGTTGCATCTCACATATCAGGGACCCCCTCCTCCTCCTCCTCCAGGCGATGACATGATGTAGATTTGACTTGAGTTGTGAGCTTAGTGTTGAGAGTATTTCACTTGGATGTATTTTTATCAAACACTTGTTTATTTTGGGATTGTATTATTTCGCTACTTCGGGGCTTTAGCCCTTGTGCCACTTTCCCTTTTATTTTTTATTTCATGTATGATACACTTGCCTATGTTTTGTATCTCTTTATGAGATTTTATGTTATGAATTGATTTTGCTTATATTAATTGCAGTTCATTGCTTGTTATTGAATATTGGTTGGTTATATTGCTTAAATTCATAAAGTACTATTAAATGCTAAGATATGACCTTGAGTTAAAATCCTTGGTTATGCTTTCATACTCATCATTTAAGGTTGTAATTCATGGGTTAATGTTGAGTGTATGAAATAAGAGTTTATTGATATCATGGAAGTTAAGGAAGGTTGGTAAGTATATGTATCTAAGTTTAAGAGATAAGAAGGGGGAGGTTTGTATCATATTGCGAATACATAAGAGAAAGGGGAGAATTGAGGGCAATTTCATGTGTAAAATGAGAATGGTTAGAGTTGGCAAACACATAGAATTATATATAGATTTGAAAGTTGATACAAAATGACCATTTTTGAGAAAATTAGAGTTTGTACCAAAAGTCAAGCACATTTGATATTTTTCATGAAACTATATTTTTCTAGGGTAGAGTATATCCTATCAAATGTACTTGCAAATTTTTAGATTTTTACGGATTTTCTAGAATTTTCTAGAGGTTTCTGAATTTGGGCTGGAAATTCAGATTGAGACTGTATCAGTCGACTGCCCTGGGGGCAGTCGACTGATGTCTCGAGAAGTTGGCAAATTAAGTGTATCAGTCGACTGATGATTTAGCAGTCGACTGATAAGGCTGTGTTTGATTTCTGATGGGTTTTTTTAGAAATTGGTTGAGTTCTTTTTGGCATTAGGGGTAGGATTTCTTGGGACAATCTTTTTGATGGTGTCAAAGGGGGAGAACTTGTGTGTTAAGTTAGGTTTAACTTGACATGGGAAAATTGTGGTGTTAAGTTGGGTAGAACTTAACTTGGTGTTGTGAGTGGTGTTAAGTTAGGGAGAACTTAACTTGGTGTTGGTGTGAGAATTGAGAATTAGGAGAGAGCATAGGTTAAGGGGGAGGTTGCCTCTTGTTTGCTATGCTTTAATTTTCAATTACTATTGTTATTGTTGTTTATGTTTACCTAACTTAACATATTGCCACACATCAAAAAGGGGGAGATTGTTGGGGCAATCGACTCTAATATGATCTGGAGGTCATGAGTTTTGATGTGTGTAGGTCAATATGGTTAAGTTAGGATTTGTTGTTGGACTAATATGTGTACGTGAGTTTGCAGGTGTGCAGGTACACATAGACTTGGTTGATGTCTTCAGGTGAAGGGTGACATGGAGGCAAGCTGGAGACTTGTGTGTGCATCCGAGGGACCGTGGATATCAGGGACGATGAGCCGAGGGATGCGGACTTCGAGACGTACGTGAAGGATGGCATGAAGGCAAGCTGGAGGCTTGTGTACATCCGAGGGACGAGGGCCGAAGATGAAGAGGGCGTGAACGCAATAGTCGAGGCTGCTGGTGAAGAGTCGACCAGGTTGTGAGGGTCCGAGTGTGAGTCGTTGTACTCAGGGACTAAGCCGGGAGGGTTCGAGTGAGGAGAGAAATATACACAGGAAGGGTAACCCTAGGCTTAGGGAAGGACCAGGGGCAGTCGACTGGTGATGGCAGTAATGGCTGGCTGATTCGAACGTTGGTTGTAATGGTCGAATCTGAGTGGGACCAGTCGACTGCCCTTGGGGCCATCGACTGGTAGCGGCTATTTAGTACAAGATCTAACATATTCGGCCGTTACAGTGTAACGTTCAAATCACCAGCCTCTACCAGTCGACTGCCCTTGGGGCAGTCGACTGGTCCGAACCTAAGCCTAGGGTTACACTCCCCGAGTACATTTCTCTCCGCACTCGAACCCTCCCGGCTTAGCCCCTAAGTACAAACACTCATACTCATACTCTCACACCCTGGTTGACTCTTCAACAGCAGTCTCGATCTGTTGCCTTCACGCCCTCTTCATCTTCGGCTCCCGTCCCTCAGATGCGCACGCAAGCCCTCAGCTTGCCTCCATGTCATCCTTCTCGCATGCCTCGAAGCCCGCGTCCATCGGCTCATCGTTTCTGCTTCAGCACCCTTGATCTGTCGTCTTCAAGCCCTCTTCGACTTTGGCCCTCGTCCCTCCGGTACGCACACAAGCCTCCAGCTTGCCTCCATGCTACCCTTCACGTACGCCTCGAAGTTCGCTTCCCTCGGCTCATCGTACCTGCTCCACTTATGGTCCCTCGGGTGCGCACACAAGCCCACGGCTTGCCTCCATGCTACCCTTCACCTGAAGACATCAATCAAGTCTATGTGTATCTGTACACCTACACACTCATGTACACATATTAGTCCAACAACAAATCCTAACTTAACCGTATTGACACACACATCAAAACCCATGATCCTCCCGATCATACTTGGGCTGATTGCCTCAACAATCTCCCCCTTTTTGATGTGTGGCAATATGTTTAAGTTAGGTAAACAAAAATAACAATAGCAATAGCAATTGAAAATTAAAGCATATCAAACAAAGAGGCAACATCCCCCTTAACCTATGCTCTCTCCCAATTCTCAATTCTCACAACACCACAATCACCACGTTAAGTTCTACCCAACTTAACACAACACCAAAACACCAAGTTAAGTTACTCTCACCTTAACATCACAAGTCAAGTTAAACCTAACTTAGCACAACACATTCTCCCCTTTTGACACCATCAAAAAGGTTGCCCCAAGCAACCCTACCCCTAGTGCCAAAAGGAACTTACCAAATTTCTGAAAAATCCCTCATAAATCCTCAAACAGCCGTATCAGTCGACTGCCCCTGGGGCAGTCGACTGAGAAAACACACAGAAAGCTTCTGTGCCAAAATTTTTCTTGGGCCAGTCGACTGCCCTTTTGGCAGACGACTGGTATCTGATTTTTAATATTCCAATCCCAAATTCAGAAATGTCTAATTAATTCCACAAATTTTTAAAGAAACTGAAATTTCATAGAGAGATTTGTGGAGACTATGTCTACTTGGGGAAAATATGTTTCCAAACAAAATTACTCCAGATCTCAAGATTGGTATGAAATTCAAAACCCTCTAAATTGTATCATTAAAACCTTTCTAAAAGTTCTAGTTTTGGTCCTTCTTGATGCCTTCTCCTATGCTTAATCATATTACATTTCTAGCATCAAATTATATAGTGTTTACGCATCAAAATCAATTTTCTCCCAATATAATCCTATTTTCCTCTTTTTCTCCATGAAACTCTTTTTAATGTGTCAATTTCCTAGGATCAAAACTTTCCTTAGTCTTCCAACCCTATTGGCACACTTCATAGACCATCTAATCTCCTAGGAGAAAACCTCCTGAGATCCATTGACCATGAATCCCATTTTGTCTTCTAGAGCTCTCCCTTGAGCTCCTAGCCCTAGTTACCTCCATAGGTAACTTATCCACAAATGCAAGATCACACCGATGCTCCTCCGGTGCTTCTTGACCTTCCACTATCACTCTCTTAACTCTATTAACCTTTTTCTTGATCAAATCCTTCTTTTCTCCTTTAAATGGCTTTTCCTTGCCATTTTTTATCATTTCTCTATCATAATTATAGGACATCCTTGAATATACCTTTTTACTACCATTTGACCCCTTAGAGTGGTATCCTAATCCCGGCCTACCATTTCTAAGAGGTTGATCATTTGACATCAATCTTGATCCCTTGGACCCCCTAATGAACTTACCTAGATTTTTTTCTAGTTTTTCAAGTTTTGCCCTCAAAACTTGATTTTTCTTTTCTAAATTCCTAACCTTAGTATCACTATGACTATTTTGATCATTCCTAGTTCTACCCATTTTTCTAGGCATGTGTCTCCCTTTCTTAGGGTTAATGCCTTGGTCCTTAGATCTAGAAGCCCTAGATTTATCATGAAACATGAATTGTTTGGTATTTTGGCACGCAATAGTATTTTTAGTTCTATCATGACACTTAAATCCAAAATTACACCTAGGCAAACAATCATTAACATTTTTAGCATTCATGGAAGCATTAGGAGCATAAGTAAAGTTAGGGATTACCTCCCTTCCCCTTATAGCTCCCCCTTGATGTGAGCTTCTCATTTTCCTTTGTTCTTTTTCTCATTTTCTTAAATGCTCCATCTTCTTGAGCTCTCCTTTTCTTGGACACTTGGTATGATAATGCCCTAGCTCTCCACATGTGAAGCATCTAATTTTCTTTCTTTTCTCTTGAGCTTCTCCATTCCTACAACCCATGTTAGATTTAAAAGGAATTGAAATGGATCTAGGATTTACCTCCTTTTTACCTAGTGGACACTTGTCCTTGTAGTGCCCCCTCTTGTTGCATCCAAAGCATATAATATAATCTTTTGTCCTTGCTTTGGTGGAGGTAGGAGCTTTTCCTTGCTCCGGTATTGATGAGGGTCTCTCCTCCCCCTCAATTATTGAAATTGATACTTCTTCTTCTTCACTTGAGGAAGATGATGATTTTTCACTTTCTAGTGCCACTTCACTTAATGAAGTTGACACTTCTTCCTCCTCTTGGTCTTCTTGGACTATTGACCTTACTTCTTCGAGCTCTTCTACTACTTGAGCTTGTGTAGGGCTCTCATGAATTTCTTCCAATTTGTTCCACAATTCATATGCATTTTGGTATGCCCCTACACCACTCAAAATATTATTAGGCAAAATATTAATTAACACACTAATTACCTTCTCGTTCGCCCTAGAATGAGCTTGTTGCTCCTTAGACCAATATCTAGGTCGGAGCTTCTTTCCGTGTTTGTCTTTTGAAATCTCAAATGGTTCTTCTATTATCGTTACGCACTCCTAATCCATGCCAAACCACATCTTCATTCTTGCTTTCCAATAGCCGAAATCTTCATGGTCATAGGAGGGTGGTGTGTTGATATCATCCCCTAACTTGTCTTCCATCCTTATTCTTCTCCTCTAGCTTGTGCTCTCTCGGCGGTTAGTCCGTAGATGAGCGTCCTAGCTCTGATACCACTTGTTAGATCTTGTACGTTTGCTAGAGAGGGGGGGGGGTGAATAGCAATCTTCGGTGTCTTCTTCCTACGATGTTAGTGCGCAAGCGGAATATACTAAGTAAAAATAAAACTAACACGAAGGAACACACCTATTTACGTGGTTCGGAGATAAAACTCCTACTCAATGGCTACCCGTAAGGTGGGCGATCCCTAATCCGTCAGTGGATGATTCCCCAGAGCACCTCCGGCTAGATCTCGTAGCTCCTTGTGGGTGGAGAAATCTCTCCACAACTCCTAGACACTACCTGAGTACAAGAGGCTACTAACAAGCTTTAACCAAGCAAGTTTCGCCAAGAAAGAAAGGTCTGAAACGAGCTCCTTTAAATAAAACTCGAGACTGTTCAGGCCGCTACCAGTCGACTGCCCCTGGGGCAGTCGACTAGTTCCACTCAGATTCGATCGTTACAGCGTAACGTTGGAATCACCAGCCTCTACCAGTCGACTGCCCCTGGGGCAGTCGACTGGTCCAAACCTAAGGCTAGGGTTACACTCCCCGAGTACATTTCTCTCCGCACTCGAACCCTCCCGGCTTAGCCCCTGAGTACAAATACTCATACTCAGACTCTCACACCCTGGTTGACTCTTCAACAGCAGTCTCGATCTGTTGCCTTCGTGCCCTCTTCATCTTCGACTCTCGTCCCTCAGATGCGCACGCAAGCCCTCGGCTTGCCTCCATGCCATCCTTCACGCATGCCTCGAAGTCCGCGTACATCGGCTCATCGTCTCTACTTCAGCAACATCGATTTGTCGCCTTCAAGCCCTCTTCGACTTTGGCCCTCGACCCTCGGGTATGCACACAAGCTTCCAGCTTACCTCCATACTACCCTTCACGTACGCCTCGAAGTCCACTTCCCTCGGCTCATCGTACCTGCTCCACTCATGGTCCCCCTTTGACACCATCAAAAAGATTGCACCATCAAAAAGATTTTCAATTTTTGCATAAACATGGAGAAATAAGTTAAATTCTAACTTAAATCCTTCATTTCACCCCCTTTGACACCATCAAAAAGATTGCACAAAACAAGGGTAGCCTTTGGTATCAAATGGATACAACATTCTAACTTCTGAAAATGCCCAGAAATCAAAAAATCAGAGTGTCAGTCGACTGAGTCAGCTATCAGTCGACTGGCCGTACCGAAAATACCTGTTCACAGTGTTTTCAGTCGACTGGTACCTTGTACCAGTTGACTGATACTTATCAGACTGAAATTTCAACCTTATGAGCTGAAATTCAGAAATGTATTAAAAAGTCCATAAAATTCGAAAAATTATGAAATTTTGCACACATATTTCTCATGATGTTCTTTAATAAGGAAAAATATGATTTCATGAAAAAAAAATAATTTTGAACTTTTGACAAAAACTCTAAAGTTTTGAAAACCTTTCAATTTTGTATCAACATTAAGCCCTAGTTTTCAAAGCATGTGTTTTCCAAATCTATGTTATAGCAAATAAAGCACAGAAATGTTTTCAAAACATTTAAAATGTCCAACTATGATCTATGAGCAAGATGTCCATTAATTAAACATTTGCTTTCCCCATAGTTGGTCTATTATTACTAAATTGATACAATTCATACCTCATTAAAGTGCCATAAGCACATATGAGTTATGTGTATCATCCTAACATCTCGTATACACAATCAAAAGCATAAATCAAATATTATGAGATGTACTAAGGTAATCCCTACTTAGTCATTTGGTCATGAATTTCTATTTGGCTAAGTGCTCCCCCTTAAGGTCTCAAGTTAACCATTTTCCAAAAATTTAGAATTTTAACAATTATGGTTGACTAACTCTAAATCCTCTAACCTTTGAGGATTGACTTTGACACCCAATAGAAATGTTTCCTAATTGGATTGACTAAGTACTCCTTAGAGATCCATTTCCTATCTAAGGTTTTGGTTTTTACTTGTCCTCTAGCAAGTAGGCAATTGTAGGTTTTTCCATTGCTAGACTTTCCAAAACCTAAACCCTCTTTCTTAAAGCTTGCTCTTTGGCTTTTAATGATCATGTCTAGTGTGTTAGAGGCAATCTCAAATTTCTTAAGGGTTTCACTAAGGCTATCTACCTTTTCCCTTAATTCTCAATTTTCTTATTCTAAACATGAATCATTTGAGCTAAGAGAGGAAACATACATATCATCCTTAATGTTCATAGATTCTAATCTATCATTTAGCATGTAAATTTCCTTTTTCAAATCTTTGATTTTCTTTCTAGCTTTAAACAAGTCATCATTAGTGCTAGAAATTATTTTAACCAAAGTAGAAGTGGGTAGATTATATACCTCACTTACCGAGATGTCCGATTCCGAAGTTGAGCCTCCCCCTTCACTAGAGCTCCCTCCTTCATTACTTGAGCTCCCTTCATCTTCTTCAATTTTAGATGAGGTGGAGGCAATGACTTCAATTCCCATTAACGCAAAATGGGATACGTGGTGCTCCTCCTCTTCGGATGATGATGACTCATCCCATGTAGCCTTCAAGCTTTGAACTTTCTTCCCATTTTCTTTTATTTTCTTCTTTTCTTCTTTCTTCTTTGTGAGATCGTGTTCCTATGCTAGAGGGGGGGGGTGAATAGCAATTTCTCGGCTTCTTTCACCTACAACGGTTAGTAGCACAGCGGAAATACAACAATAAAACAATAAGAATATACTAACCAATGCTAACAAGATGATTTAGTTGGTATCCACCCCGGTCGGGTGACTAATCCAACAATCCTTCGGCGGATCAAGCCCCGGACAACTTCCGGCTAGAAATCGTAGCTCATTATGGGTGGAGAAACCTCACCACAACCCAAGCCAAGCTCTGAGATCGAAGACTACTAACTTGCCCTTAACCAAGACAAGTTTCGTCTGAAAACATAGTAAGAAACGAGCCCCTTTAAATAGGGCTCGAGTTCTGAAACAGCGCCACCAGTCGACTGCCCTAAAGGGCAGTCGACTGGTCCCACGAAAAATCCGACCGTTGCCACACAACGCTCGAATCTTGCGCCTGTTCCAGTCACACAGCAGTCGACTGCTCAATGGCCCAGTCGACTGCCCTATACACCTAAGCCTAGGTTTTTCTCCCGAGTACAAGTCTCTCGCACTCAAACCCTCCCAGCTTAGCCCCTGAGTATTAACACCCATACTCAGACCCTCACAACTCAGTTGACTCTTCACTAGCAGCCTTGACTGTTGCCTTCACGCCCTCTTCATCTTTGGCCCTCGTCCCTCTGGTGCGCACACAAGCCTCCAGCTTGCCTCCATGCCACCCTTCACGTATGCCTCGAAGTCCGCGTCCCTCGGCTCATCATCCCTGCTATCCAACGGTCCCTCAGATGCGCACACTGTTGGTGCAGAATGCACCCAAGTCAAACCTGTGTTTTGATATTGGCAAAAGGGTTCAAAAGTTAAGGGTTATTTGTGTCTAACAACTTTACTTGAGTGTACAGGAAAAGCCCTAGCGAAGGAATGCTAGGCTCTGGCGAAGGACTGCCAGAACAGACAAGCCCTAGCGAAGGAATGCTAGGCCCTGGCGAAGGGCTGCCAGAAGAAAAGACCTAGCGAAGGGCTGCTAGGCACCAAGCGAAGGGCTGCTTGGTACTCAAGACCTGGCGAAGGGCTGCCGGGCAAAAGTCCAACTGGAGGAGCCGGTTGGCACCAGGTAAACTCTCCCGAGAGGAGTAGGTGAGGACGCGTTCCCCTTCGAGGGAACATTAGGCGTCGGTTCGACCTAGAGCTCCATTTTGGAGACCAAAGTCAGAACCAAGACAGCCAAGGCTGTATAAACTAACATAACTATTGTTTTATTGTGTTTTGGACTAACCCTGGATGCAGGACCAAAGGAATGTGTGTCTGCAGCTCAGAAAGTCTCAAAGGAAAGAGGCAACTGCTGACCAGGGCGCCCGGAGTGTCCCGGACGCCCCCATGGTGAACACAGAACACAACAGAACAAAATGGGCTTCAACAGTACATGCTGAGGGCGCCCCCACTGTCTCGGGCGCCCCCAAGGTGAACCAGATCAGAAGAAGCGTTGCCGCGCCTGCGCTGCGCACTCAGGGCGCCCCCGCTGTCCCGGGCGCCCTCACAGCCAGGGCGCCCCCAGCGCCCAAGGCGCCCCCAGCCGCCCTTACCGAGGAGGACTCAGCGCTGCGGATAAGAGCTGGCCGAGTCAACCAGGGCGCCCCCAGCGTCCAGGGCGCCCCCGTCAAAGGGTTATCCCGATTCTTAAGGGATAAACCCTTGACCGCGCTTTAAGGGGATCAAACGCCACGTAGGGGGGCGCCCCCATCGACCAGGGCGCCCCCAGGCCCTATATAAAGGGCCCTCGACCCCCAGCTTCAGGACATCAACTGCTTCAACGCTTCTACGCTCTTCTGCTTCCGCGATACGCTCCAGAAACCTCCCAACTCGAGTCGACGACGTCCCGCTGCTCCGAAAAAGTTAATCCACACCGGACGTCGGTAACGAAGAGCTGTACTTAAAGTTTACATAAACTGCTTATTGTAATATCTTTTCTGTAAACTTTTACGAACTTATAGAATTGCCCGCAGAAAACGGTCAACGACCGTGGGCCTTGGAGTAGGAGTCGACCCAGGCTCCGAACCAAGTAAACCGACTGTGTTTGCATTGCTTTGTTCTGATTTCATTTCCGCTGCGCACCTGCTCTTTTTAAATCCAAACGATTTGCGACATTCACCCCCCCTCTATCGCATCTCTCGATCCAACAAGTGGTATCAGAGCGAGGTTATTCAAACTTGGTGCAACCACCAGTTTGAAAAAAAAATTTGAATTTTATTTCTCTTTTTCTCTCTCTATTTTTTGTTAAATATTTCGTTCGAAGTTTTTGTTTCAAGGTTGGTGCAACACCCCTTGAAATTTTTTTTCCCTTTTTATTATTCCCGCACTACTAATCCAAGACCAAGTCTTGGGACATTTTTTGTTGTTTTTTTTCTTGGTTGTTAGTTTTTGCAGAACAAATGGCCATGCAAGAAGGCTTTAGCACCGCCAGACCTCCACTTTTCAGTGGAGAAGACTTTCCTTACTGGAAAAGTCGAATGGAGGTCCACCTGAAAACTCAGGTGGATATGTGGATAATTATCCAGTTTGGACTGATGATTCCCACAAATGCTGAAGGCGTACCGCAAAACTACTCAGAATGGGACACCGCCCTCAAACGCAAAATTGAAGCTGACGCCCAAGCAACTCAGACCCTTCAATGCGGATTAACAAAAGAGGAGCTGAACCGCGTAGTCCCTTTCAACAGTGCCAAGGAGCTATGGGCTAAACTGATCGAGCTCCACGAAGGAACTTCAGATACCAGGATCAGCAAGAGGGATCTGCTCCTGAACAAGCTCTACACAATCAAGATGGTGGACAACGAAACAGCAGCCCAGCTTCACGCCCGAATTCAAGAATTGATGAACGGTCTTCACGCTATAGGTCACCAGGTTCAAAACCGTGATCTAATAAGGCATGCTTTAAACGCTTTCCTTAGAACCACCTTGTGGGCATCTATGGTAGATGCATACAAGGTCTCAAGGGATCTTTCAAAAATTAAACTAGATGAATTATTTTCTGAGCTTGAACTTCATGAACAGACTAACTGCAATTTGGCCGAGAAAAGTATAGCTTTCTTTGCAGGAAAAACTGGAATATCAACAAAGAAGAAATCTCAACCTGAACCCGAGTCTACCTCAGATTCAGAAGCAGAAGATCAAGAAGGAGATCAATCTAAACTGGTCCGGCTAGCTCGAAGTTACTACAAAAAATTGAAGAACCAAGCCAACACACGGAGAACAAGCCGAACAAAGGATGAACCAGCTGAACCAGCAAATGACAAATACAAGCCCAACGTAACCTGCTACGAATGCAAGAAGAAGGGCCACTACAAGATTGAATGTCCAAGTCTAAAGGAGTCCAAAAAGACAAGAAAGAAAAAGGCACTCCAAGCAACCTGGGACGAGTCTTCCTCAGAAGAAGAAGAAGAAGCACCCCAGTCCAACCTTCTAGCCCTGACCGCTTCGGAACAAATCGAGACTGACTTAGATTCAGACCAAGACGACGGCAAGCTGACATTCTCCGAGGACGGCGAAATAAGGGTAACGGGATTTTCAAAATTACAGCTAAATTCTCTTATCTCTTATCTGTCCCGGGATTTGGCGAAAGCCAAACTCCGGATCGAGTCCCTCCGACAGGAAGTAAAACTCCTGAAAGAGGGAGCTGAGTCTAAGACCTTAACTGAGAAAATTCAGGAAGGAACCCCTGATCAAGTTGAAAAACTTGAATCAGAGAATTCCTCCCTGAAAACTCAAGTTTAGGACTTAAGAACAGCGTTAGAACGATTTACTTCTGGTTCCAAGAATCTTGACATGATTCTTGGAAAACAGAAGTCTGTTCTAAATCGATCCGGACTTGGCTATAGAACCAAATCCCGACAAAGATCTTACTTTGCTGTACTGAACCAGTCTAGACCTAAAGTTCAGGCATGGGTGCCAAAACTATGCCTGACTAAACAAACTGGTTCAAATCAATTTTGGATCCCCAAGGACAAGATTCACATTTTGCCTAACCCTTACAGAGGCTTTAGTCCAGGGGGAGCCAAAATCAAAATAATTTTTATTAGATAAATTTTTTTTGCTTGATTGCTTGTTTATTTAATTTTCTGCAATTTGCCATGCTTAGATTTAGGAATGGTTAGACTTAAGGACTCAATTACTTGAAATTTGAAAACATAGTATTGGGAGGAGGTGAGATGATAGTACGTTGGGGAAACCAACTCTAATAAGATCAAGTCTACTTGGTCTCTTTAGACTGGTGAAACCAGCCGAAGCTACCGATCCAAGACCCAAGCTAGTTAGACCAGAAAATGACCTAATTTAATTTGAAAATGAAATTTCATTAAAAGGCCTTGTCAAGGAAAGGGTGGATGATCCCATAAGGCTATGGCCAAAGAAGGCCTAGTGCCTCGCCAAGACCTGGAAGCCAATTTCTGAAATTCAAATTCAAATTATCTTTTGTCAAATTCGAATCTAACTCAAATTTCAAACAATTATAGATTCTAATCTGTTTTCAAAATTTCTATTTTTTTAAACTTATTTCTTTTTCGAAAAACACTTAATCTGTTTTCAAAATTTCTATTTTTTTTAAACTTATTTCTTTTTCGAACAACACTTAATCTATTTTTCAAAATTTCTGTTTTTCAAACTTATTTCTTTTTCGAAAAACACTTAATCTATTTTTCAAAATTTCTGTTTTTCAAAGTTATTTCTTTTTCGAAAAACACTCAATCTATTTTTCAAAATTTCTGTTTTTCAAAGTTGTTTTTTAAAAAAAAACACTTAATCTGTTTTCAAAAATTCTATTTTTCAAACTTATTCTTTTTCAAAAATCAAATCTGTTTTCAAAATCAAATAACTTTTCAAAATAAATTAAACTTCCTTTTCAAAAAGTAATTTTTACCCTCAAACCTGTCTCACAAAAACCTTAAGGTTAACGTAATTGAAAACCCTAGACTGGGGTGAGACAGACTAGGAAGTGAAACTCAATTTAAGCTATCCCTAACTCAAATTGGATCCAAATCACCAAAAATTCTTTATGTGTAGGAACATAAAGATTTGGACCAATGGATGTTAGATAGCGGTTGCTCCAGATACATGACTGGGGACAAATTGAAGTTCACCAAACTCAAGTTCAAAAACCTAGGCTCAGTGGCATTTGGAAATAATGCTACACTCAAGGTAATTGGGTCAGGTAATATTGAACTTAAATCCAATTTCATTATTAAAAAGGTTCTATTGGTTGAAAACTTTAATTTTAACTTACTTAGCATAAGTCAGTTATGTGATTCTGGTTATCTAGTTACTTTCAACAATTCTAACTGCCTGATTAGAAATGCACAAGACTCAGAAATCATGCTTAAGGGCACTAGGAAAAATAATGTCTATACTATAAATCTTCCCCTTGTAACCAAATGCATGTTAACACAATTAGAACAATCAAAACTCTGGCATAGGAGATTAGGTCATACCAATCTAAGAACTATATCAAAAATTACCCAACTTGGCTTAATCAAAGGTATCCCCAAAATCAAAAATAATAAAAACCTAATATGTGAATCTTGTAATCAAGGCAAACAAACCAAGTCTAGTCACAAATTGATCCAATCTGATCAAACCCAAACCTCACTTGAGCTCCTACACCTTGACCTATTTGATTCATATGGAGCCAAGTCACTAAGTGAAAATCGATACTGCTTAGTGATAATTGATGACTACTCTAGGTTCACCTGGGTCAGGTTTCTAAAGACCAAAGATGAAACCCTGAACCTATTCAATAACTTTTGTAAGCTAATTGAAAATCAAAATGATACCAAAATAAAAAGACTTAGGTCTGACCACGGGGGAGAATTCGAGAATCAAAGATTCGAAGAATTCTGTAAAATAAATGGATATAAACACGAATTTTCGTGTCCTAGAACCCCCCAACAAAATGGCATAGTAGAAAGGAAAAAATAGAACCCTACAGGAAGCTGCTAGGGCTATGCTCAATGAATTTGACCTACCTAACCACTATTGGGCAGAAGCAATTAGCACAGCGTGCTATATCCAAAATAGGATTCTGCCTAACAAAAGGTTAAATAAAACACCCTATGAACTTTACTACCATAGACTTCCAAACCTACACTATCTTAGAGTCTTTGGATGCAAAGTCCATATACTTAATACCAAAGACTATCTTGGAAAATTCCAATCCAAGTCAAACCCAGGTATCTTTTTAGGGTACTCTACAACAAGTAGAGCTTATAGGGTCTACAACAAAATAACTAAGAAAATTGAAGAAACAACCAACTTAATATTTGATGAAGAAATTAACCCAAAATCTGATAATTCTAACTTAGCTTCATCAAATACTGATCAAGAAGATAATACAGAAACCCTAATTGAACCCTTAAATGATTTAACAATTGAACCAACTTCTGAATCAATTGAACCAACTTCTGAATCAGTTGAACCAACCAATGAACCCAGAATTGAACCTATTGGATCAGCTGGACCTGAAGCTGAGCCAAGTACTAGAAAAACCAAGAAACCCAGACTCAGTCACCCAACTGACCAAATTGTAGGTGATCCAACCTTAGGAGTCAGAACTAGAGCTTCCTATAGAAATCTTAGTCAAATAGCCATGATTTCAAAGATTGAACCTAACACTATTGAGGAAGCCCTACCTGATCCTGACTAGATCTTAGCCATGCAAGAAGAGTTAGCCCAATTTGAGAGAAACCAAGTCTGGGAGTTAGTACCTAAACCTAAGGGCACATCCGTAATTGACACTAAGTGCGTATTCAGGAATAAGTTAAACGATCAAGGTGAAATAGTCCGAAATAAAGCCCGCTTAGTAGCTAAGGGATTCAGTCAAGTAGAAGGGTTGGATTATGATGAAACCTATGCCCCTGTAGCTAGACTTGAGTCTATTAGGATGTTACTAGCCTTTGCATCCCATAAAGGATTCAAATTATATCAAATGGATATAAAGTCAGTCTTCTTAAATGGGCTTATTAAGGAAGAAGTTTATGTAGGACAACCCCCAGGATTTGAGGATATAGAAAAACCTGATTATGTCTATAAACTTAGTAAAGCCCTTTATGGACTAAAACAAGCACCTAAGGCCTGGTATGAAAGATTATCCAATTACTTGATTTCTAAAGAATTCAAACAAGGTCAAATTGACCCAACCTTGTTTGTTAAAATTTTAGAAAAGGATATATTTATTGCCCAAATTTACGTAGATGATATAATATTTGGATCAACTAATTCTAAATTTCTAAAAGAATTTGTAACAATAATGGAAAATGAGTTTGAAATGAGTTTAGTTGGGGAACTTAACTTTTTCCTAGGGTTACAAATCAAACAAACAAAAGGATGGAAATTATGTACATCAATCTAAATATGCTAAAGAACTAATTAAGAAATTTAAAATGGATAACTCTAAAAGTATAAGTACTCCAATGGCCACAAATGTAAAAATAGATAGTGACCCTGATAGTAAACCAGTAGTCCTAAAACTCTATAGAAGTATGATAGGGAGTCTACTATACCTTACAGCCAGCAGACCTGATATACTTTTCTCAGTAGGAATGTGTGCTAGGTACCAAACCTGTGCTAAGGAAACTCACTTAGCAGCCCTAAAAAGAATTTTAAGATACATTAAGGGCACCCTAAATGTAGGGATTTGGTACCCTAGGACTTCATCCTTTAAATTATCAGGATACTCTGACTCTGACTATGCTGGTTGTAAATTAGATAGAAAAAGTACAAGTGGAAGCTGCCAACTCTTAGGAAATAGCT
The DNA here is from genome assembly GCA_024364735.1 of Boesenbergia rotunda. Lineage (NCBI taxonomy): Eukaryota > Viridiplantae > Streptophyta > Magnoliopsida > Zingiberales > Zingiberaceae > Boesenbergia > Boesenbergia rotunda. Next base: position 284,373 of record JAGFNQ010003742.1, on the reverse strand, counting down.
TAGTAAGTTGGTGCAGTAGAAAGCAACACTGTGTTGCTTTATCCATAACTGAAGCTGAATATGTAGCCTTAGGAGAGTGTGTAGCTCAACTCCTGTGGATGATGCACACTCTTAAGGACTTTCAGCTAGACTACAATCAAACCCAAGTCAATATTGACAATATTAGCTCAATTAACTTAACCAAAAACCCAATTCAACATTCTAGAACCAAACACATAGAAGTAAAACATCACTTTATAAGAGATCACGTAACTAGGGGTGAAATAGTCCTTAAGCATGTAGACTCCAAGTCCAACCTAGCTGACATATTCACTAAACCCCTACCTGAATCTGAGTTCAGCTCACTAAGAAGGCAGTTAGGATTATGCTTAGTAGAATAGAATCATTTGTTTTTTGCTTTAATTTAAAATGTTTTTTTTTGGTATTAAAAGTTTTTTTTGGTTTGAAAATTTTTTTTCTTCTTTTTGACTTAGAGTTATTTCAAAAACTACCCCCTTCAAAACTAGGGTCCTTCTTCGAAATGGACTTAGCCTAGGCTCTAACCCTAGAACTGCATGCACCTATAGATCTAGAAGCCAGCATCTCACAAGCACCTTAGGGTACTTTTGAATGATAACCTAGAAAGGGTTGAGATGCTTAGGTCTTTGCCTTAACTCAAGATGCTTTAAGTCAGTGCATCTGCAGCAGTTGGGGCACTAAATACAAACTGAACAGCAATCAGGTTAAGTGTCAAGCTTAGACAATCTAACTTGAACAGCCCACTTAACTTGACTAACCCTAGCAAAAGCTACTGTTTATAACAGTTAGTAAGTAGCTAATTGGGTTAGACAGGTCCCTAAAGATGAGACCAGACTTAGGTCCTAGTTTGATTCAGTACAGCAAATGCTTTATTTAATTATTGCAAATATTTTTTTCTGCATCTTTTGATATATGTCAAAGGGGGAGAGATGGAAAGGAAATAGGGACCCCAAATTTTTTAAATTTTTTTTTTCTATTTCCTTCTTCAAAAAGTTAGTTTTCTTAAATTTTTCCTTAAAAGTTTATCTTTAACTCTGAATTATTTTTAAGCTTTTTCCTTGTCGCTTAAAACCTTCTTTGAAAATTTTCTAACTTTGAGATTCCTTTTAAGCTGAAAAAGTTTTAAACTTAAAATTCTTATTATTCTGAAAGTTTTTGCTCAAACTACTTTAAAGCTTGAAAATCTTTTTGGCCTAACACCTTTTAAAAAAATTTCCTTCACTCTGAAAGTTTCTAAAGGCTCAAATTTTTTAAAGACTAAATTTTTGCTAAGCCTGAAATTTTTCTAAAGCCTAAAAGTTTGTTAAGCCTGAAAATTTTTTTTCTAAGCCTGGAAATTTTTTTTCTAAGCCTGGAAATTTTCCTAAGTATGAAAATCTTTCTAAAATTTTTTTTTATGAATTTTCAAAATTGAAAATTTTCTAAAAATCTAACTTTTTAAGCCTGAAAATAACTGAATTTTCTTTTGCTTAAAAAACTTGTTTTCAAAACTAAAAAAGTTTCTAAGTCTAAAAAGTTTTCCTAAGCTCAAAATTTGCTAAAATCTGAAAACTTTTTCAAACTTAGAATACGTCTTGAAAAACTTAGCTTGAAAATTTTTTTTCAAACTCAAACATGAAATTTGCTAAGTGTTGAAAATCACACCACCCATTTTTTGAAAAACCTAGGGGGAGATTTCGTCCAGGGGGAGGGAATCTAACTTAGGATTTCAGTTTTAGCATTTTTTTACTTAACTTTTTGAACTAGGTTGCCATATATCAAAAAGGGGGAGATTGTTGGTGCAGAATGCACCCAAGTCAAACCTGTGTTTTGATATTGGCAAAAGGGTTCAAAAGTTAAGGGTTATTTGTGTCTAACAACTTTACTTGAGTGTACAGGAAAAGCCCTAGCGAAGGAATGCTAGGCTCTGGCGAAGGACTGCCAGAACGGACAAGCCCTAGCGAAGGAATGCTAGGCCCTAACGAAGGGCTGCCAGAAGAAAAGACCTAGCGAAGGGCTGCTAGGCACCAAGCGAAGGGCTGCTTGGTACTCAAGACCTGGCGAAGGGCTGCCGGGCAAAAGTCCAACTGGAGGAGCCGGTTGGCACCAGGTAAACTCTCCCGAGAGGAGTAGGTGAGGACGCGTTCCCCTTCGAGGGAACATTAGGCGTCGGTTCGACCTAGGGCTCCATTTTGGAGACCAAAGTCAGAACCAAGACAGCCAAGGCTGTATAAACTAACATAACTATTGTTTTATTGTGTTTTGGACTAACCCTGGATGTAGGACCAAAGGAACGTGTGTCTGCAGCTCAGAAAGCCTCAAAGGAAAGAGGCAACTGCTGACCAGGGCACCCGGAGTGTCCCGGGCGCCCCCATGGTGAACACAAAACACAACAGAACAAAATGGGCTTCAACAGTACATGCTGAGGGCGCCCCCGTTGTCCCGGGCGCCCCCAAGGTGAACCAGATCAGAAGAAGCGCTGCCGCGCCTGCGCTGCGCACTCAGGGCGCCCCCGCTGTCCCGGGCGCCCTCACAGCCAGGGCGCCCCCAGCCGCCCTTACCGAGGAGGACTCAGCGCTGCGGATAAGAGCTGGCCGAGTCAACCAGGGCGCCCCCAGCGTCCAGGGCGCCCCCGTCAAAGGGTTATCCCGATTCTTAAGGGATAAACCCTTGACCGTGCTTTAAGGGGATCAAACGCCACGTAGGGGGCGCCCCCGTCGACCAGGGTGCCCCCAGGCCCTATATAAAGGGCCCTCGACCCCCAACTTCAGGACATCAACTGCTTCAACGCTTCTACGCTCTTCTGCTTCCGCAACACGCTCCAGAAACCTCCCAACTCGAGTCGACGACGTCCCGCTGCTCCGAAAAAGTTAATCCACACCGGACGTCGGTAACGAAGAGCTGTACTTAAAGTTTACATTAACTGCTTATTGTAATATCTTTTCTGTAAACTTTTACGAACTTATAGAATTGCCCGCAGAAAACGGTCAATGTAAACCGTGGGCCTTGGAGTAGGAGTCGACCCAGGCTCCGAACCAAGTAAACCGACTGTGTTTGCATTGCTTTGTTCTGATTTCATTTCAGTTGCGCACCTGCTCTTTTTAAATCCGAACGATTTGCGACATTCACCCCCCCTCTATCGCATCTCTCGATCCAACACACACCAGCCTCCAGCTGGCCTCCATGCCATCCTTCACCTGAAGATATCAACCAAGTCCATGCGTACCTGTACACCTGCACACTCATGTACACATGTGAGAACAACCCAAATCCTAACTTAACCATATTGGCCAACACACATCAAAACCCATGATCCTCCAGATCATATCAGGGCCGATTGCCCCAACAATCTCCTCCTTTTTTATGTGTGGCAACATGTTAAGTTAGGTAAACACAACAAAAATAATAACAGAAGTAGCAATAGCAACTGAAAAATAAAGCATACCAAACAAGAGGCAACCTCCCCCTTAACCTATGCTTTCTCCCATTTTTCAATTCTCATGGCTACCACCAAGTCAAGTCCTACCCAACTTGACTCTCACACAATCAACATTCCTTTGAGTTATTCCCAACTCAACATCCAAAATCACAACTCATAGTTAAGTTCCAAACCTAACTTAACCCTCAAGTTCTCCCCCTTTGACACCATCAAAACGATTGACCCAAGCAACCCTAACCCTTGGTGCCAAATGGGACTTATAAGAATTCTGAAATACCCCTAAGAAATCACCAAATAACACCCTGCTCAACTGACCAGTCGACTGCCCCCCAGGGCAGTTGACTGCTACCTGCGTTAACCAGCCACTGGAAAGCCTAGCAGTCGACTGCCCTCCCTGGCAGTCGACTGGTACACCCATTTCTGAATTTTCAGCCGAAATTCAGAAACCTCTAGAAAATTCTAGAAAATTCCAAAAAATATAAAACTTTGCAAGCACGGTTGTTAGGGTATACCCTACCCTAGAAAAATTTGGTTCGTGAAAATCACCAACCGTGCTTGACTTTTGGTACAAACTCAAGTTTTGACCAAACTTGTCATTAATGTATCAACTTGGAGTTCTAATCATGGGATTCTATATTTATCATTTCAAGCACACCCCATTTGCCATTCAAAATCAGTCCAAACTCTCGTTTTCCATATGATTTGATGGCATGATAGAACCTCCCCCTCATTCACTCTTGACCTTTTGGATACATGATCTTTAACCAATTTCCTCTAATTTTCAATGATATCAATCACATAAAACCATGAGTTGAACCCTAAACACTCCCCCTTATATATGTACCCTTATCATGAAGGCATAGATCAACCTATATCATAGAGTTCCATAAAGGGCATAAATGAAAATTTTAACTCCAAAAGATATTGATAGCAATTTACAAGTACTAGCCCACAACATACATAATCATATGAAATCAAAGTGAACTCATAACATTAATCATAAAAGAAGTTTCATACATAGTCAAAAACACGGAAAAATAAACCAAGTACTAAGATTATCAAAATGATATATCATTACAATCCAAAGCTAGTGTTTGAGAGATAAAAAAAACATCAAGGACATCAATTCTCTCAACACTCCTAACATCTGCACTATCTCATCAAAAGAACATATCCCCGCCATCGCCTGAGGGAGGAGGAGGAGGTGGTGGGCCCTGATACACCAAGTGTCACTGCTGCATCATGGTGTACATCTCCTCCTGACGCTGCTGAAAGCCCTGACAGAACTGCGTCAGTCCATCCACCCCTTGCTGAATGGTAGTCTGGGTCTCCCGGATGGCGTGTACCTCAGTCTGGAGTTGTGTGAACTCCTCGCGGGTGACTGGTGCAGCATGCTCCTCAGCACCCTCATCATGCTCTACAGCAGGGTCCGTAGCAGGGGCGACAGGCTGAGCAGGTCCCCGCCTAACAAACTGCCCCTGACGACTCTCTATACCTGCCAAGGACAGTTGGCGAGAACCAATCTGATCGTAATCCTTGGACAGGTGCCTAATCTCACCCCCAGGCATCCTAATCCCTCGTGACTCAATCAACTCTGTCAGGACATTGCAGAATGGCATGTAGATTTTCCCACTGGCAGCATGGGAAAACTGACAGATAGAGGTGAACACATGAAGAGAGATGTCAATGTCAAGCCTCCTCTCCAAAGCATACATCATAACCAAATGATGGAGTCTAATCCTAGACCTCCCCTTAGAGACCATGGGGAGGAGACACTCTACCACGACTTTATACATAACATGACTAAAGGGAGCCATTTCCTTGGCATCGAAGATGCGCTCAGACTCATCCCTAGGTGTCCCAAAATAATACATGTGGATATCATCAATGGACACCTCGGGGAAGTCAAATGGCTCAACCACAGTAGGGTAGTAGGTGTTAGCATTGTTGGATGCCCTACATCGTAAAAATGATACTAACACCATGGGAGAGAAAGGAAAGGGTATACCACCAACCCTAGACTCATACTGACTGGTGTGTGGATCAATGCACGTGAGATTGGCGTAGAATTCTTTGCACATGTCAACATTAACACTATGTTGACAATAGACAAGTCTCTCTAGCCTAAAATGTGTGATCATTTCAATAATAGGAGGCGATTTCTCTTGGAAGTAGGTCTTGTTGAGGTACCGACATGGCATAATAATGAACTCATTGTCTTTAAACCTTGTCTCACACTCCTTTGATCTGAACCTAGACTCCCTATACTTGGACCTAATCTCCTCTTGACGTTGTTGGCCTTGTTGGGATGATCCCTCACCCCTTTGCCTTTTAGAAGCCAAGCTAATATCCATAAACAACAATGAACACATAAACCACGGATAAATTAGCCTTAAATCACGATTTAGCCTTGAAACAATGGAAACAACCATGTCTTACCTCTTAACACGTTGCATGATGATGATGAGGTGAGATTAGCGAACCCTAAGAGTAGATCGGAGGTGGAGGGAAGCTTAGGGAAAGATTTCGAGGCTTAGAGGAGGCTTAAGAACACAAAGGAGACTCAAGGAGGGTGAGATCCACCGGGGAGGCATGCCAAAACCCTAGGGTTTGGCGGCTTCCCGCGGCGTTTCTTTTATAGATTCCGCCTAGCAGTCGACTGCCCCAAAGGGCAGTCGACTGCTGCCCCTTACAGAATGGTCTCGCGGTCGATAGCAGTCGACTGCCCTTCAGGGGCAGTCGACTGCTAAACCATACAGAACCTTTCTGAGTCGACATCAGTCGACTGCCCTCCCTTGGCAGTCGACTGCTACACCTCACAGAATGATTCTGAGCTGATACCAGTCGACTGCCCCTAGAGGCAGTCGACTGATACCTGATCTTCAGGTTTTCCAGTCGAACTTCGGTAATTCATAACTAATTCCACAAATTTCCAAAAAATCTAAAATTTCGTGGGGAGATTTGAGAATCCTAAGTCAACTTGGGAAAAATATAAATTTAATTAAAATCATCCCGAATCTCAAGATTGACACAAACTTCATAGTTCTTCAAAGTTAACCACTTATCCTTAACTTCAAAGTTCTAATTTGAGCCTCTCCTTGGTGCTTAACCCCATACTCCTTCATAATCCATTCCCAGCATCAAATTATATAACATTCAATCTTAAAAATGAATTCTTCTCAATTATAACCTCATTTTCACATTTACTTCCAACTCCTCTTTAGTGTGTCAATATTCTAGAATAAGACTAAACTTAGCCTTTTAAACCCTTTGACACACTTCATAGCCTCTCTAGTCTCTTAGAAGGAAGCCACCTGAAATCCACTTACCATGGATCCCAATTTGGCTTCTAGAGCTCTCCCTTGAACTCTCATCCCTAATTACTTCCCTAGGTAACTCATCCACCATTGCAATGCCACACCGGTGTTCCTCCGGTGCTTCTTGCCTTTCTACTACTATTCTCTTTGCTTTCCACACCTTGCCCTTGATTAATCCTTTCTTTCTCTCTTTAAATGGCTTTTCCTTGCCATTTTGACTTTTTCTTTACCATAGTTGTAGCGCATCCTTGAATACGATACCTTATCACCATTAGCCCTCCTAGAATGGTACCCTAAACCCGGTCTACCATTCCTAGGTTGTTGGTCCTTTGGTATCATGTTCACTCTTTTGGACCCTTGAGTGAGTCTACCTAGGTTTCTCTCCAATTGATCAAGTTTCATTCTTAAAACTTGATTTTCTTTTTCTAGCTCCCTAACCTTAGTGTCATAACTCCTAGGTTGATCATTTCTAGGTCTACTCATTTTTCTAGGCATATCCCTCCCTTTCTTGGAATTTGTGCCTTGGTCCTTAGGTCTAAAATTCCTAGGTGTATCATGAGGCATGAAATTTTTGGTAGTTTGGCATGCAAAATTATTTCTATTCCTATCATGATATCTAAAACCAAAATTACGCATGGGCAAACAATCATTATTAATTCTAGCATTCAAACATGCATTTTGATCATTCATGAAGGATTTTGAAGCATAAGTAGAGTTAGGAGGTACCTTCCTTACCCTTGTAGCTCCCCCTTGATACATGCTCTTCTTCTTTCTTTCTTCCTTTTCCCACTTTCTTAAATGCTCCATCTTCTTGATTTCATTTTTCTTTGGGCACTTGGTGTGATAGTGTCCCAATTCGCCACATGTGAAGCATCTCACTTTCATCTTTTCTTGAACTCCTCCACTCCTACAACCCATGTTAGATTTAAATTGAATTGACTTGGGTTTAGTGTGTACCTCCTTTTTACCTTTTGGGCACTTATTCTTGTAGTGCCCCTTTTCATTGCACCCAAAGCATATGATGTGCTCTTTGGTTCTTGCTTTGGTGGAGGTTGACTCTAGGTTGACTACTTCTTCAACCTCGGAAGATATGGAAGCTTCCTCTTGATCAGGAATTGATGAGGGTCTATCCTCCCCCTCAATTTTTGAGCTTGATACTTCCTCTTCCTCTTCTCTAGATGAGGTAGATGACCTCTCACTCAATTCTTCCTCCTCACTTGAGGATAGAGATGCCCCAATTGCCTCTTTTTCATTTTCTTGTTCTTTTTCGGGCTCATCTACTCCTTGAGCTTGTGTAGGGTTCTTGTGATATTCTATTAGCTTTCTCCACAACTCATAGGCATTTTGAGATTCACCTACACAACTCAACACATTATTAGGCAACATATTCACCAAAATTGTCATTACCTTATCATTTGCCCTAGATTGCCCTTGTTGGTCACTTGTCCAATATCTTGGCCGAAGTCTCTTGCCATGTTTATCTTTTGGAATTTCAAAGGGTTCTTCAATGGCCATTCGATACTCCCACTCCATCATTAGCCACATCTCCATTCTTGACTTCCAACGCTCGAAGTCTTCATGGTCGTAGGCCGGTGGTGTGTTGATATCATCCCTAAGCTTGTCTTCCATGGTTTCTTGTCCTCTAGCGGTTGCTTCTTTGGCGGTTAGTCCAAAAAGAGCGATCCTCGCTCTGATACCACTTGTGAGATCGTGTTCCTATGCTAGAGGGGGGGTGACTAGCAATTTCTCGGCTTCTTTCACCTACAACGGTTAGTAGCACAGCGGAAATACAACAATAAAATAATAAGAATATACTAACCAATGCTAACAAGATGATTTAGTTGGTATCCACCCCGGTCGGGTGACTAATCCAACAATCCTTCGGCGGATCAAGCCCCGGACAACTTCCGGCTAGAAATCGTAGCTCCTTATGGGTGGAGAAACCTCACCACAACCCAAGCCAAGCTCTGAGATCGAAGACTACTAACTTGCCCATAACCAAGACAAGTTTCGTCTGAAAACATAGTAAGAAACGAGCCCCTTTAAATAGGGCTCGAGTTCTGAAACAGCGCCACCAGTCGACTGCCCTAAAGGGCAGTCGACTGGTCCCACAAAAAATCCGACCGTTGCCACACAACGTTCGAATCTTGCGCCTGTTCCAGTCACACAGCAGTCGACTGCTCAAAGGCCCAGTCGACTGCTCCTAGTCGACTGCCCCCATCCGGCAGTCGACTGCCCTATACACCTAAGCCTAGGTTTTTCTCCCGAGTACAAGTCTCTCGCACTCAAACCCTCCCGGCTTAGCCCCTGAGTATTAACACCCATACTCAGACCCTCACAACTCAGTTAACTCTTCACCAGCAGCCTTGACTGTTGCCTTCACGCCCTCTTCATCTTTGGCCCTCGTCCCTCAGGTGCGCATACAAGCCTCCAGCTTGCCTCCATGCCACCCTTCACGTACGCCTCGAAGTCCGCGTCCCTCGGCTCATCATCCCTGCTATCCAACGGTCCCTCAGATGCGCACACCAGCCTCCAGCTGGCCTCCATGCCATCCTTCATCTGAAGATATCAACCAAGTCCATGCGTACCTGTACACCTGCACACTCATGTACACATGTGAGAACAACCCAAATCCTAACTTAATCATATTGGCCAACACACATCAAAACCCATGATCCTCTAGATCATATCAGGGTCGATTGCCCCAACATTCTTTCCTTCCTTTTTCTTCAAGAGAGGATATTCATCCCTCATGTGTCCTTCTCCTTGGCAATTGTAGCAAATAATCTTCCTTGTTCTACTTTTGCTCTTAGAGCTCTTCCTACCATAAGATTTATCAGAAGAAAAATATTTAAATGCTTTTCTCATTTTTCTTACCATGTATGCTTCCGCATCACTATTTATGGAAGCACTTGATTCCTCTGAGTCGGATAAGGAATTCTTCTTCTTTTTACCTTTTCCCTTGTTGGCCACAAGGGCTATTCCTTTTGGTTTGTAGACCTCCTCAATTACTCCTCCAATCCAAGTTTCATGGAGCTCCATGGTTGAGAAGAATTCTTCTAGAGTGGTTTTCTCTAGATACTTGGATATATAGTAAGAGTCTACCATTGAGCTCCAATTTGATGTTCTTGGGAAAGCATTGATGGCTTTCATCAAGATGTCCCGGTTGGAAAGTTGTTCACCTATACTTGTTAGCCCATTAAGAATTTCCTTAATTCTAGCATGTAAATTAGATACCTTCTCCCCTTTATCAAGCTTGATGTTGTTGAGTTGAGATCGGAGAAGGTCTCTTTTTGCCAATTTTGCCTCTGAAGTGCCTTCATGAAGCTCTATTAGCTTGTCCCATAAGTCCTTGGCACTTGAGTAGTTCTTAATCCTTGTTACTTCTTGTTTAGGGAGCACACTTAGTAGATGGTGCAAGGCTTTTGAATTCGCTAAATAATCATCTTTTTGCTTCTTGCTCCATCTTATCTTCTCAAGAAGCTTGTTTTCTTGATCTCTAGGCACTTCAAAATCATTTTCCATTATTAGCATAATATCAAAGTCGGTATTGAAAAATACCTCCATCCTCTTCTTCTACCACGAAAATTCTCCTTCAAATTTTGGTGGTTGAATGTGTGAGCCAGCCATTTTGATGAAAAATGCTCTTCTTAGCGGTTAGTCCATTGAAGGCGACCTTACGCTCTGATACCATTTGTTGTGATCGATGGCTCGACTAGAGGGGGAGTGAATAGCTTTTTGCACCCACACGTCGATTTCTTCCTACAACCGTTAGCGCTAGCGGAAACTAAAGCAATTAAAACAATGCTAACACTTTTACTGTTACGTGGTTCGGAGATAACTTACTCCTACTCCACGGCGTGTCCTTGAGGTAGACGAACCCTTGATCCTTTGGTGGATCACGCCCCGGCAATCTCCGGCTAAGTCTTTCTCCTTCTCGGTGGAGAAAACCTCTCACAAGCTTCTTCCTCCTTACAAGATGTGAGCTAGGGTTTTGGGAGGAAGAGTAGAATTGGAGCTTGAGCACTTGAGGGTCGTCGATTGGTGTCTAGCCAACGACTAGCCTAACGATTAGATTTTCAACGGATCAGTCCACTGGTGCCCAGACCAACCGACTGATCTTTCTGTGAGTGTTATCAGTCGATTGCTTCACTATCAGTCGACTGATCTTTCTGTGGAGGCCGACAGTCAACTGGTCCACTTGCCAGTCGACTGCCCAGCTTTACACACTCACTCTCAACCTCTCCGGAGTCTACCCTTCGTGTATGCCTTGAAGTCCACTTTCCCGGCTTGCCCCTTGAAGTTCTCTTCCTTCGGCTCTCGTCCCTCGAATGCGCACATTGTTAGTAATATGAGAGAAGTGTCCTAAGGCAATCGCCTTATGATTGTAATCATTTACTTTAATAAATGAATATTCACTATTTGAGTATACATGTTCATGTATTTGATTGAGATCTTAAACTCATTTACCGAATGTCCGCAATACAATTCACAGCATGAGAGAATTTGTGATGAATTCACAACTAGTGATTATCTCTACATGTGCAATTGTGAAGTATTGAAATTGTCCCTAGTCGATGAATTGATAAATACGGACGCTATCAATTCTGTTAAGACTAGCATGAGTTATTCTCTAATCAGCTGATTCTCACTGGCTGGTGACATTGGGATGTCCGGAGATAAACATGGATGCTAGTTAAGGGAACTAGTTCATTGGAGTGACTGACTGTAAAACTTCATATGGGAATCTACATGTAGATATGTCAATGAAGTTCTTACTGCAGCTTAAGTGCGATGTTCCTTTGACTTGCGGTGTTCAAGTCATCTTGATCACGGAGACTTGTACTTTAACATCTTAAGCAAGCATCTCTAAGGAGGTGTGGACCCAGGATGGTTGGGTATAAGCTGAAGTGCCCGAAGACGTTTGAACAACCTACAAAGGATTCACCACTCCTTGCGAGGAGATGTATACCCAAGGCCTATCGTCGGATTGTTACTCGAAGCCTCTGGCCAGAGCATCACATGTTCAGAGTATGAATCTCTCAGAAACATGAGAGTAACTAGAATCCGTTGGACGAGAAAGACATTACTTGGGTTAGGTGTGACATAGTCAGCTTAGTGGGGACTGACACACATAGACCGTGTCCTGAACCAAGTGGGTATAAGATGGTGAAGGGAATGAGGCACGACTCATTATAGCTGCTGAAGGGTTTCAGAATTATTTTTGAAGTCAACCGTTGATCTTTCGATTAATTGGGGATCATGTTGTACTACTAGGTGCCACTCATGATCGTTCTATAATTGGTTAATTATAGACGGCCAACATAAATCGAAAGCCTATTTAGTCACACGCACAACGAGTAATCCGAGGGATTTAAAACGAGTTAAAAATTGAATTTTCCGATCAAGAAAAATAAGTCGAATATGAATTTATCAGAGACGCATTGGAAGCTTAAAATGGCTAAGTCTTTTGAAGGCTTATTGGACGAATTAAATGAGTTTAATTCGCTAGGAGGCGGCTTGGTTTGGTCGGCCAAAGAGGGTCCCCACTCTCTTTGATTTGGCCGGTCACAACAAGGAGGGAAACCAATTTATTTGGTTTAAATTATAAAATAAATCAAGCGCGATTTGTTTTATAAAATTATGGATAAATAAATTTATATAAATAAATTTATATAAAGAAATTTATTTTCATGTAAATTAAAATAAACCTTGGATTGATTTATTTTATTTTATAAAATCAATTATGAATTGATTTTTCCATGATAAGAAAAATTTATATAATAAATTTCTTGTGAAATTTATTCCATAATAAAAGGGGAGATGTGTTTGTTTTTATTATAACTTTAGTTATAATAAAACTAGGCATAACAGAATAATTCATAGGAAAATTTATAAGATAAATTTCTTATAAAAATTTATTCCGTTAAAGGGGAGACTTGGCAATGGAGAGGCTACTATATAAAGGAACCAAGGCAGGCTTGAATCCTAATTAAGAGATTAAGTAGCAAGCTCTCTCTCTCTCCCCCTCTCTCCCTCTCTCCCTCTCCCTACTCTAGGGCCGACGCCCTCTCTCCTCCTCTAGGGCCGGCGCCCCACCTAGGGTTGCCGTGAGCTACCTCCACCAAGAAGGTGCCAAAGAAGAAGAAGAAGCGGGTCGCAACTCCTTCCTTCCCGGAATCTTGATTCCGTTACTTGGTGGTTAGTCTTCCATCTCTCTCTCTTGATATTCTAGTCGTGCCTTTGAAGAATCTAGTAGTTCTTGTCGGCACGAAACTCGTGGCTTTGCGAAGTCATCCCGAATAGAACTCGGCGTGGACGCGAATAGAGGCGAAGCTTCCAAGGGACGCTACGGTTGGATCTCGTCCCTTTCTTCGAGTTACGCGAGGTACTAAGTAAATTAGTTTACTTTTCTGTAAAATTTTAATGTATGATCATGTCTCCACAACTTAAGGTTGCATGCTAGATACGTGGTTAAAGTAATTTAAAAAATTATTTATGCTAAACCTTCCGCTGCACGTAATTAAATTTAAAATTACGAACCCGTATCCATGTCAACATGCACCCGGTCCCAACACACATAAGCCCGCTGCTTGTCTCCATGCCATCCTTCGCGTATGCCTTCGAAGTCTACTTCCTCGGCTTGCCCTTGAAGTCCTCTTCTTTCGGCTCTCGTCCCTTGGATGCTTTACTCCATTGTTCCTTATGTGTAGTTCACCAAGTCCTGCAAGACTCAACTACACACATCAAATCAATATGAAAGCATAACTTAATCATATTGACACACACATCAAAACCCTTGATCTATCCAATCAAACTCAGGTCGATTGCACCAACACATATTGTATTGTTTGCATGGATGATGATTTGGTTTGAGATATGTGCATTAGTGTCATGCATCATCCTTGCATTGTATGCATACTGGTGACCATCGGCTCAAGTAGTGGTGTTATACTGTGAGCAGTTGTTCCTATCGTTCCCACTCGCCACTCAGGAGTAATGGTAACTGGAGTTGTGTGCAGGCAATGAATGCCCCTTTGGTTTTATTAGGATTTATATAAAGTGGTTGACATACACATACAGGTTTATGCATCATGCTTGTTATGCATTTGTTGTTGCTCATATGGTTTTGAGATGATCTATTGCAAATCTTAAGTTTTACTGATCTCTGTATCATAAGTGTTATATTGGTTCTGCTATGTACATTTATTATGTAGTTACTGTTGTGTACATATTTTGTTTCTACCTATGAGACTATATATGTTTAATCTCCTTATACTGTTTTGACCATGCATTATCTATTTCTATTATCCGCTGAGTCACCTCGACTCACCACCACTTTGTCTGTCTTTATTTTCTCCATGTAACATGTAGAAGTCATGGAGTTGCTTGGAGTATCCTAACTGTCAATCCTATCGGGGATTGTGCTGTCTGCAAGAAGGGTGAATTGCCACTGAAAAATAAAGATAATCTTTTGTTTTCCTTAAGAAAGATGGAAGTTAGTTTATAAGACGAAATAATAACATGAAAATGAAATAACCAAAAAGACAGAGGCACAACAAAATTACTTCGTTCCAACCAGCGTGGTTGTCAATCCAAGACAATGAAACGTCGCAATCTCCAGATGATCTCCTTGTGGGCGAAGAAGCCTCTTTACAAACTTAGAACTCAAAGAACAGAGGAAAACAAGAACAGAATTCGTGTATAATTCCAATAATTGAAAGTAAGTGGCCCGAGTGCATAGGGGCTCCTGACACGTGGCTCCAGGGTTTTCCTCGTCGCAACGGCCGCGAACGGCTAATTCTGGATGAAGTTTGGTATCACGGGCACCCGAGTCACTCTCGGGCGCCCGGGAACGCGGGCGTCGCTGTTGAACCAAGCGCCCCCATGCCTGGGCTCCCGAGTTCAACTCAGGGGCTTGAGTTGACCTGGTTAACATTTTATTAACCAGTCTTCTATTAGGTCTTCTTGGGTGATCTCAAGCCTTCTAGAGTTGGATTCAGCCAAACTCTCTTCCGATCTTCTCCTCGAGTGTGCTTCTCCCCGGCTTCTCGTCCCTCGGATGTCGCGCGTGTCCTTCTAGCTCCACCGGTGTACTCTTCGGCAAACCTCTGCTTCCCTCGGATGCACCGAGCCCGTCGACTCCCTTCCCATTCCATCCTTCTCGACCGCTGTGTCTTCCGCTCGACTTCCTACGCTCCTAAACTCCTGCACACTAAGACACAGGGATCAAATACAACATGACCTAACTTGATTCGGTTGACCATATCAAAACTTACCCGAGATTATTAAATATAGGAATTCACAGGGTTTAAATTGCATAAAATCCTAAATTAGGGATGTGGTTAGAATTGTCCAAATTTGGAGGAATTTTCTGTAAAGTTACATTAAATTTATAAAACCCTACTTTTCCTCCCTTTAATCCACTGGAGATTCCTCCTCCTCACTCGATCGACACTGGCGATCCCTCCCTACCCTTTCTCCTTTGATGTGTTGCAATCGTCTCGCCGCAAAACCCTAGAGCGCCAAAACCTCCTCCTTCCTCGAGCGTTTTCCCTCTGTTGTCGCGCCTTCGATTCGTCGCCGGTGATCCTTTCATGGTAAGCATTTGATGTCTCTAATTTGTGTAGTGGATTTCTTTGGATCAAGTTGATTCAACTTGAGTGTTGTGCGCCCATCTTCACAGATCTTGGCGCGATAGGTCTCTTTAATCGCGGTTGTTCTTGACGAGTTTGGAGCAGGGTCTCTTTGCCGGCACTGGTCAAGGTAAGCATGGGTTGGTAACTAGGGATTTGAGATTCTCTCTTATGTAACTTGATTGGAGTCAATTAGATAGGTGAAATTTCACAAATTTGGGTTCAATTTAGTGGAACTTCTTCCAAAGTGGTTATTTACGGTTGGTGGAATTTCTGTAGTTTTGTTGTTATGGAGAGATGGGTTGGCATTTTCGAATTTGAAGGATATGTGTAGATTTTATTGTAGTGTGAATAGGTTTTAACTGAGGCTCTATTTTGGTAAATTTGTGATGGATGTGTGTTAATTAGTATGGAAGAAATGGGGCCTTTACCGTGGGGTTTTGGGAGGTTACTGTGAAGTATAGCATTTAGGTGCTATTGGATTGGTTTTGTTTTTTATTATTACTATTTAGTTCGTTGGATCAGATTTGAAGTTTAACTTGATGATTTAGTTGATTTCATAATTAAAAGGCTAAATGAAGGGACTTTAGTTAATTGATTAATGGTGAGTAATCCAATTAACTTAGTTTGGCTTTGATTACATTGATTAAACAGGAATAATCATTTGGTTAAATAAACAAAGTTGGTTAGATTAATTAAATGAAGTTTAATTAATTAAGATTAATGAAGAGATGATGGACTTTGTATTATTGTTATGTCGTAATGAAATTTTAATTAATATGTAGTGAGTGCGACGGGAATAGAAAATTGATTAAATTTGATTTCAATTTGGATGGTTCGGCCTATTTATGAATTAACCATTTAATTAGGATTAATTTAATGAATGTTATAATTAAGATTATCCTAATTAAGTTGGTATTTAGTTTAAATTAGTTGTTATATGTATATATTTACGAGCTATTTGTTTATGTGTAATTTATCTATATTAGTAAATTTTATAAATAGTTAAACTTTGTCCTTGGTACAGGATATTGATCAGTTGCGTGTTTCCGATCGCGGCGGTTTCTTTGATACGTTCTAAAATTTAAGGCGGGTACTTCTCCTTTGTATTCTTGTAGATCATTTATCTTAAATGCATGACTGCTTATGTCTGAGTAGGACTACTTTAATTTGTCCTTTGTTGTTTTTATTATCGTCCGTTGATACTTTCTTTGCTTGATCTTCGAGCTAATCGTATTTTATGTCCGTACAATCTTGTCGTTGATTTTCTATTCTATAAAGTACTGCTTGTACGTGAGTATTTAAAAATGATCATTAAACACAACTAGGGTTGTTTGGCATTAGAGATACCCTACCTAGTAGTTTAGTTGCATGTTTGATAATTTTTTATACTTATTGGATGTATCGTTGCATCATTGTTATTTGGTTGTTTGTGCAATTAGTATCATGCACCATATCTGCACAGTTGCATACTGACGAGTATTAGCTTCCATATGGTTAAGCCATCGTCAGTCATTTAGTTGCTTTGCCCACTCAACCACTCGTCGTGGTATTTGCTAGAGTGTGAGCAGCTGTCCTGCTATGTCACACTCGACCACTCACAGATAGTGGATGTTGGAGTTTTAGGCCAGCAGTTGACACCCTCACCGTTGTTTTAGAGGGATACCAGAGTTGTTGGTGGCTCCTCCTTTTTCTCAGGGTTTTTCAAGTAGTTGGTTCCCCAGCATCCTGTCCACTCAACCACATATATTAGTGGTATTCGTTGGAGTGGGTATAGTTGTCACAACCCTACCCACTCGGCCACACAGATGTGATGTGATGGCGGCTTGACTGGCGTCAGGGGTGACACATGTCATTGCATCATATGCATTTATTGCATTATGCATTTTCTTGTGTTTACTGCATTTATATGAGCTATGATTGCTGCATTTGGTAGACATGCATGTATGTTTTTAATATTATGTTATCACTTTGTTTCATACATGCTTAGTTATTCTTCTATTTTCTAGAGACTGTACACTGTTGTTTATGTTGCTTGTTATATCTTTTTGTTATGTCATGCATTTGTCTACTCTTATACCCGTAGAGTCTACCCAGACTCACCATCCCCATCATCTACTTTTGTTTCAGGTAGCAGATAGATGCATTACCTAGAGCCAAGAAAGGATCTAATTGTCAGTCCCTCAGTGTTGAGTCGGTTTGGAGTTTGGTTCATTGTCTACTTTATTTCCGCAGTTACTACGTTTCCGCACTTTTTTTTATTTCTACAGTTATTTAGTTAATCCAGTAATGTCTTATTAGATTTATGTTTATATATTACTGTACTGGTATGTTCGTTTTTGGATTTACATTGGAGTTTTATTTTTGGATACAGACTCTCTGTTAGGTTTATGTTTATCATTCTTATCAATATAAACTACGTGGTTGTGTATTTATTCTGTTATTATGATGCCAGTCATGTGATGCTGAGCTATATTTTTTGTGACAGTTATGTATAAATGTCCTAACTTGTCCGCCATACAGCGGAGATGCTACTCGATTTTCGAACAAGCATGGGCCTCTGAGGGCGTAACAGGGATACTTACAAGTCCCATGTCACATCCGAGGATGTTTTTCATATATTTCTTCATATTATTATTTATCTTGGGCATGTATTTTAACCGAATGGCTTTTGGTTTTGATTTGTGGTTGTTGTGTCAAGTCGAGCTAGCTCGCAGGTAGTTCTTTTTTATTTTCCTTTGGTTATTCCGTTTTTGACTTTGTATTAATTCCATCCGTGTGGGTTGTATAAATTGCATGATTATTGATTCCAGCTATGTGAACTGATATATTAAACTTCGCTGTTATGTTTTATTTTATTTTTAGCCGTTTTGGCTGTGTTGTATAACTGTGTAGTTATTGTATCTAGAACTATATTGTCCGTATAGAGAAAATGTTATCCATTTTTTAGCAAGTATCAACCCCAAGACGTGATCCAACATTTGTTTGCTAATTGTCACTTTTTATCAAATGAATGTTGGAAAATTTATGTGTATTCATGCTTAATTATCATATCATAAGGTTTGATTTATTATAGACATATAGTGTTGGAATTAGCATGATCACTTTGTTTAAGTGTGATAAAACAAAATTTGGCACAAGCATAAACACATTAAAACTAATCAATTGAATTTGTAAAAGGATATGTGAATGAATATGTGATACTTTTAACATGACAAAAGTGCAAATAGCAAACCAGATTTTTATCTGAAAATACCAAAACATCGCCTGCTTCAACCAGAAGTCCCCAGTGACAACACAAGTACATAGGCACTCTTCATCATCCTGTTTCAAAACTCAGTCCGTCGTCATCGGCTCCGATGTGCAACACCTGAAGCGGGCCTTCCGGACAGTGCTCACTATCTCTGTCTCCACAACCTCCAGCATCTCCACTACCTCGGTGAAGGAGGGGCGCACGTCAGGGTTTGCATCCCAGCAGCGTGCCATTATCGCCCCGAGAGCGGGAAGGCAATCATGGGGTACGACTGGACGAACACCCTTGTTCACGACGGCGAATGCAGCCTGTACTGCCGTCATGTTATGGAAAGGAAGCATACCGGTTATGAGTTCCCATAATACAATGCCAAAGCTATAAACATCTACTTTATGATCGTATGGTCTGTGCTGGATCATTTCTCTGCAAGCCAAAAGGAAGATATTAGAAGCTACAACAGCATACAAGAATCCAATAAGGTCAGACAGAATAGTGTCAACAAAATATTGCAAAGACAATAGAAACAATGGCATGACATTTCTTAGTTCATGGATCAGTATTGCCTCTCGGTATAGTTTAAAGTTCAAAGAAATGGAACTCCATTTCTGTTCCACACAAACTCTTTTCCAAAGGAATAGATATCCATTCCATCTTGTGAGAATAAAGGACAGCCTGGTGAATAAAGTTCTCGTCATGCGAGATCTCAGGGAAGGATCTATTGTACGCAGCCTTATCCAACTTTGTAAGAGATTGTTTTCAGGACTCGGAATCGAACCCATGACCATTTTGTGAGAATAGTTATTATATTTCTTATCAAACCAAATGCACTATCATGAAAGAAAAATGCATCACGTTTTTTATGTTTCAAAAATGATGAACCAGGTAGCAGACAAATTGAACCTGGGGTGACCGGCCCGGCCCCACGGAAGTTTCTCACCGGTCGCGTTTTTTATGTTTCAGTTCTTTGTATGTGATGCAATAGCAAGTACGATTTGAATTATCTCTAAGAGCTAAGAAGAAATGTTTAGGAAATACAATCGAAAGAAGGGACAATGATTTTCTGATGCCCAAACAGGGGAAGTGCATTTTAGGAAATGCATATAGTCATTCCTAAAACATTGCTATTGCACGGAGGATATATGATTAAATATAAACCTTTCTTCAACAATAAGTGCACTTCAACTAGTCATCCATCTCCTTGCAATGGATGCTAGTAATCTAAAATATTTGAAATCTGCTGCATATGAATACAACCCTTTGCACCTAAACCCTACATGCTTACTTACATGATAACAGAGATTGAAGTTCTTACTATGGTCGTTTCTAATAGATTCAGACAAGATCGAGACCAACATGACGAGCAGATTGTATGTGTTCTTGGATTTTAAGTTTTCAATTGTCATCTGATGGTCAAAGGTAATGAAACACTATTTCAATTGTCATCTGAAATCGCTAAAATGCATATTCCTTTATTATAAGTTTATATTTTCTTGAAAATCGAAGTAACAATATTTTATCTATGTGGTCAAATATTGTTATTGTTCAACCTAATTTTGAGTTGCATTGTGGGTAAAAGTGTAATTGACAAATCCTTCAATATTGGCTATTTTTTATTTTGTTGGACTCACATTATGTCGTAAATTTTAAAGTTCAAAATTTTCACTATAAAATGTCCTACCTGAGATGGCAATAAAATGTCCTACATGGCTGAATATGTTATGTGGACTTCAATGAACTGACTTTGTATTACTGATGTCAATTAAACTATTTCATGAATTGTATTTTAGTATGTTCTGACCTGTATGTTTTAAGTTTGAACAAGATATTTGGTGTTTAAAATTTAAAACAGTTGTTATTTGGATTTATTGTGTATCTGCATTAGCATAAGTCTCAAAGAATTTATCTTATCTAACTAATTATGTGACTGCTAGTGTTATTGAGGCTAGACATAGGGACGGTGTTCTAATTGTTGCACTGACAATGCAGTTTGCTATTGGCACTTCATACTTGATAAATATAGGATGAAGAAAAGGATAGCATAAACAATACTAGTTATAATGTCCAACAATTGTTTTAATGCAAATACTATATCTAAAAGGTATCAACCTTAACTAAAGAAAACAACTATAATGTATAATTGATGATTTCATGTAAGAGTCTAAATTCTAAAAATCATATTTCGAATACCTTTAGATAAGATGTTTATGCAGGCTTAGATTACATATCATCTGAACACAAGCATTTGAGCTCTAGTGAATGTTTGTTTCTCTAGATTTTGGCTGATTTTTGGTGAGTATTTTAATTTATTTTTCTGCCTAATAGATCGAGTTAATAGATGTCATACTCCTGTTGTACTTTTCTCGATCCAATTTATTCTTGGAGTGACTTGTGCTCTGAGACAAGGTCTCACTTTGTATCTAAAAATCCATTCACAAATGCTGTATTACCATTACTTCTTTTGGAAAGGAAGTATTGTAGGGTTGTGTTTCTCTAGGTTTATTTGGATCTTTGGTTTTAGAACCCTCTTGAATGAGTGGCCTGTAGAAACAAATGTCTTCTTTCCTAACTACTTGCATTCAGTGTTTATCAAGTATGCAGTACAGAAGTTGTTAGCTATGTCACAGTGTGGTACTGGCTGCCTCTGTGGTATGTTGGAAGGAGCTACATAACATGGTAGCAAGGTCACTAGAGTCGTAAAGAAAAATGAGTTTTGAAGGCATGTGGATAAAGCTATTTGTAAGTGAATCAAAAACTTGGGCAAAGAAAAGTGAAGATCGTTTTCAGTAGTAAATAGTACTGTCAAATGGACGAATTTAGCGCAGCAGTCTACTCTGTGACTGGGCATTTATGCTATCTATACAATTTTATTTGCCTTCCAACATCATGCCATGCTACCAAATTGCCGTGGTCAAGATTTAAAAATTTAAGAGGATCTGATTCAATTAATTNAGGCAGAGAGCTTTATGGTGATCTGATAGTGCTGGATATGACTGATTATGATGTCATTTTTGGAATGGACTTCCTAATCAAGTATGGTGCCTCCATAGAATGCCGTAAAAGGAAAGTCATATTCCAACCTGAAGAAGGAGTGCAGTTTGAATACATCGGAGAACCCAAGAGAAAAGCCAAGAAATTTCTCTCAGCTCTAAAAGCACAAAAACTGCTGGATTCAGGATGTACCGGATTTCTAGCACATGTAGTCAATACCGAACAAGAGAAGGACCAAAAGCTAGAAGAGGTCCCAGTGGTATGTGACTACCCAGCAGTCTTCCCTGACGAGTTACCAGGCTTAGCGCCAGACAGGGAGATAGAGTTTGAGATAGATCTCAATCCAGGTAACAATCCCATTTCAAAAGCACCATACCGTATGGCTCCAGCAGAATTAAGAGAACTTCAGGAGCAACTACAGGAGCTGCTCGACAAGGGCTTCATACGCCCTAGTCATTCACCTTGGGAAGCTCCTGTATTGTTCGTGAAGAAGAAAGACGGGTCCATGCGCCTGTGTATAGATTACCAAGCTTTGAATCAAGTCACCATTAAGAACTGGTACCCTCTACCCAGGATCGATGATTTGTTCGATCAGCTAAAGGGATCCACAGTCTTCTCAAAGATAGATTTGAGATTCGGCTATCACCAGGTCAAAGTCAGAGAGGGTGATATTCCCAAGACAGCTTTCAGAACCAGATATGGGCACTACGAGTTTGTAGTCATGCCTTTTGGGGTCACAAATGCTCCAGCGACATTTATGGACCTCATGAACAGAGTATTCAGGGAGTACTTAGATAAGTTTGTCATCGTCTTCATTGATGTCATTCTTATCTACTCAGGAACTCAAGAAGAACATGCTGAACATCTCAGGACAGTATTGCAGATTCTTCAGCAGAGCCAGCTGTATGCAAAATTCTCAAAATGTGAATTCTGGCTCGATCAGGTGTCTTTTCTAGGTCACATCATCTCCAAGGAAGGGGTGATGGTAGACCCCAGAAAAATAGAAGCAGTAAGTAACTGGATCAGACCGAAGAATGCCAGTGAGATCAGAAGTTTTCTGGGGGGTTTGTCTAAGCCGGTTACTACAGGAAGTTCGTAGAGAATTTCTCCAGAATAGCCTCCCCACTGACAGCTCTTACCAGAAAGAACAGAAAGTTTCAGTGGACAGAGGACTGCGAGAACAGTTTTACAGAATTAAAGAGAAGATTGACTAGTGCTCCCATCCTGACTCTTCCAGAGACCACTGACAGCTTTGACATATATAGCGATGCGTCTAAATTAGGACTTGGAGCAGTGCTGATGCAGAATGGCAAGGTTATTGCCTATGCCTCTAGACAACTCAAGGATTATGAGAAGAATTACCCTACCCATGACCTTGAGCTAGCTGCAGTAGTGTTCGCTCTCAAGATGTGGAGGCATTACTTATACGGAGCTCAGTGTAGGATTTTCACAGATCATCAGAGTCTAAAGTATTTCTTTACTCAGAAGGATCTGAACATGAGACAACGCAGGTGGCTTGAGCTAGTCAAGGATTATGACATTGACATCCTCTACCATCCAGGTAAAGCTAATAAGGTGGCAGACGCACTTAGCAGAAAATCTAGTGCCACCCTACTAGCTTTGTCCACGATGTCACAGCTCCTTCGGAAAGAGTTATCAGAGTTCGGACTGGAAATTTTAGTTGGGCAGCTCTCCACTTTGACATTAGTGTCAACCCTGATTGAAGACATCCAGACAGCACAGGCTCAAGATCCTGACATTCAGAAAATCAAGCAGGGGATAGCAGAAGCCGAGAATGGAGAATTTCGCCTATCAGATAATGGGACACTGTACTACGGTGACCGCTTATGTGTTCCGAACCAAGAAGAGCTTCGAAGGAAGATCCTAGAGGACGCACATAGATCTCCTTATGCGATGCATCCTGGTTCCACCAAAATGTACCAAGACCTCATGGGACGTTTTTGGTGGCCTGGGATGAAGAGAGACGTCGCCAGATATGTCAGTACCTGTTTGACATGCCAAAGGGTCAAGGCAGAACATCAGAGACCAGGAGGAGTTCTGCAGCCTATTCAGATTCCAGAATGGAAATGGGAAGATATTTCCATGGATTTTATAGTGGGACTACCCAGAACGATGAATGGATATGATGAGATCTGGGTAATAGTTGACAGATTGACTAAGTCTGCCCACTTCCTAGCTATCAGGATCTCCTATTCCATGGAACAACTAGCTCAGTTATACCTCAAGGAGATCGTCAGACTACATGGAGTCCCTAGGACTATCATTTCAGATAGGGACAGTAGGTTCACTTCGCACTTCTGGGAGTGTGTACAGACAGCACTAGGCACCAAACTGAAGTTTAGCACAGCTTTCCATCCTCAGACAAATGGCCAGACAGAGAGAGTTAATCAAGTACTAGAAGATATGCTCAGAGCTTATGCTTTAGATTTCAAGGGCAGTTGGTGCAGATACTTGTTCTTAGTGGAATTCGCTTACAACAATAGTTATCAGGCCACTATCGACATGGCACCCTATGAGGCTTTATATGGGCGGAGGTGTAGATCTCCTATCTGCTGGTACGAGGGTGGTGAGAGGCAAGAGTTAGGCCTACAGACAGATCTTATAGATGATACCACCGTAGCCATACAGCAGATCCGCCAGAAAATAGAAACAGCTCAAAGCCGCCAGAAGAGCTATGCTGATACACGGCGCAGACCATTAGAGTTTGAAGTTGGGGATTCAGTGTTCCTCAGAGTGGCTCCCATGAAGGGAGTAATGCGTTTTGGGAAGAAGGGCAAGCTAAGTCCCAGATATGTAGGACCATACCCCATCACTAGAAGAGTTGGCAAAGTAGCTTATGAGTTGGAGCTACCTCAGGAGATGTCAGCTATCCACAATGTATTTCATGTTTCCATACTGAAGAAGCATATCCCAGATGCCACCCAGGTGATAGAGCCACAGACGGTACAAATTCGAGAAGATCTCAGTTATGATAGTCGGCCTATTCAGATAATAGACCGAGCAGTTAAGAAATTGCGAAACAAGGAGGTACCATTAGTGAAAGTCATATGGCAAAATCACAGAGTAGAAGAGGCAACATGGGAACCAGAGGACAGCATGAGGCAGAAATACCCAGAGTTGTTTTAAGTTCGAGGATGAACTTTTTATAAGGTATGGGGGATTGTAACGCCCGAAAATTCTCGAAACTAATTTTAGAAATATCTTAGAATTTATGGATATTTTTATAGAATTTTTCCATAAATGAAAGTGGCAAAAAGGGATAAAAAGAAAAAAAAATATTAAGTGGGATTTGATCCCTAAACCTAGGGTTTGAGAGAGGAGAGGGCTTACCAAGAGAGCAATTTGGTTTTGTTGAAATAGATTAAGAGAAATAATAGATAAGGTAGAATTAGTTAAATTCGCCCCATAAGTATAAAAGAGGGAGTTACGAGTTTTAGGTTAATTTTCTCCCAACCCAGCGACACCGACGCCCTCCCTCACGCCCGCGACCTCTCCTCTCGCCCTCTCTCCCGTGCGCGCGAACCAAGGGAAGATCCAGAGGATTTAAGAAGGAGGCTACGTTAGGGAATCTCTCCGAGGAAGAATTCTCCGTCAGAAGCTCTCCGAAACTCTAAGGATCGTTTCTTTTTCCAAAAACCTACGCTTTAGAGTCGTAAGAACAAGCGCAGGATGTAAGTATCCCTCACCTGCAGTATAAGTAGTTTCGGTTGACGTTTCGTATGCTTTATTTCCTTATATGTATGTCCTACGATTAGAAATCGTGGATTATGAACAAGCACGTTGTATTAACCCTTCAGATTAGTTTTAGAGTCTGAAGGTATCCCTGGATGGGCTTGAGTGCACTTACCCTTCAGTTTCGGGTTAAGGAGCACGTTCGAGTGCCTAGGGAGCGACTTTAAAAGAAAAGAAAGGGTTAAGTCGCAAGGTGGTTGTTAAAATGTTCAGTTCAGTTAATGTTATAGAAAGCATTAAAGAATAGAAATTCTTGCTTCAGTTTATGATTGGGACCAAGGTCCAACGGGATGGGCTCCTAGTCGCCCCTAGGTTTAGATAACCTAGTAAAAGCAAGAATCAGAAAAGGAAAGAAAAGTATAAAGGACTATTTTATTTTCAGTTGGCATTGTACCGGACTTCGGTCCAGGGATAGGCTTCAAGTTGCCTCTAGGTTTAGATAACCTAGTATGGGATGGGCTCCTAGTTGCCCCTAGGTTTAGATAACCTAGTAGAACCCTAATGGATTCGGGATTTGCTACCTCGGGTTTATTAGGGATGCGCGCACAGTTGGTACATTGCCGGGCCCACAGCAGTTGATTATTACTTTCAGCTACTATATGTATTTAGTTTTCAGAAATTCATATTAGCATGTGGTGAATTTAATAATTAGATTTATGTTAGTTAGTTTCAGTTCCAGTTCAGATATGTATGTCATGCGATAGCTTACTTTTCAGTTCTAGTTCAGTATGTGTCATGTCTCAGTTGTATGCCATGACACTCTATGATATGTATTTTAGCATGAGCCTAGCATGATTACTTATGGATATGAGCATGTATTTGCATAGCATGTTTTACAAAAACATAATTCGAGTTTTATAGTTTTGTGAGGCTAGATGGTACTTACTAAGCTTTATGCTTATTAGTTTGCATTTCCTTATACTGCAGATACAGGTAAAGGAAAGCACTAGTAGCGGAGGCGGCGGGCTTGATGCAAAGTGTGTGTGATGGTGGAGTTGGAATAAAAGTCTTCGGAACTTGCAAAGCATAAAAATAGTCTTTATTATGTTTCTTTTAATTTTTCCGCAATAGGTTATGTGAACCATGTATGAACTTAATTAGACTCGTTATTTGTGGTGCCTAGTATATTAAAGTAGTTTATTTACCTGTGTTAATACTTGCTTAGCGAATGTTGAATGATATGAGTTACTACTTGCAATATGGTAATTTAGATCCATGCTTAAGCTTTAGAGATAAGAACTTGATACTTTTGATTTACATGCTAAATACATAGGATATGCTTGTTTTAAGATATATGCACCATATAGAATGACATGTAGTAGCTAAGAATGCCCTTAGATATGAATAATGAATGGTTTCAATAAGAAGTTGATACGAACTTGGCACATTCATGTTTATGCTTCTACATGTCGTTTTTATGATTTCTAAGTTGCTATATATGCTAGAAACCCTCCAAAAACATGTAATAAATGCCTTAGAATAGTCGTAGAACTTTGTTTATGTCATTATGTTTGTTAGATATGATTTTGGTACATTGTGGCTCAAGGTTGATACATTCTAGAAATCTGAAAACTGAAATTTCAGAACTACCAGTCAACTGGGAAAACACCAGTCGACTGGTATCGGGCACAAAACCATTCTGTGGCCCGACCAGTCGACTGGCATATAGCAGTCGACTGGTACTGTGTAAAACAAAGGTGGTGTAGAGCAGCTGGTTAGTGCTTTAGCCATGCAACCCAGAGGTTGGGGGATTGAATCCTGCCAAGATAATAAAATAAAAGTTTTGCTTTATTTTGGGCTAGTTAGTACTTTCAACATGTTTATGAATTGTTAGTTCAGTAAATAGTAAAATAAGAATTTTTTTAAATTCTCCCAGTTGGTTTAGCATTATTAGAAATCATTAGTCAGCCAGCCAGTTAGTTAGTAGTGATCTGCCTTAAAGCTTAGCACCAGAAAGCGAGTCGTTACACAGCTCTTGGTCGGGCATCCACAGTACCCAGACCAAGCCTACTCATAGCGGAGGTAGTAGGGTTTAAGCAGCTCTTGGTCGGGCATCCGATGACCCAAACCAAGCCTACTCAATGCGGAGGTAGTAGGGTTTATGCAGCTCTTGGTCGGGCATCTGCAGTACCCAGACCAAGCCTACTCACCGAGGAGGTAGTAGGGTTTAAGTGGCTCTTGGTCGGGCATCCGCAGCACCCAGACTAAGCCTACTCACCGCGGAGGTAGCAGGGTTTTAGACAAATATATTGGTACTTTTATGATGAGACGACTCATTTATTTCATGACTATCACTGCAAGGCAGTAAGCATACATAAACAAGTACATGTTATATGTCCCAAATCTCACCGTGTGTGCTAGGGTTGGAGATAGTTGGCATGCCATGTCCTCTTCCGCATTTTGCCCCTGTCCTCCTGTGGATGGTAGCTACCTCTGGCTAACTTTCTGATGACTTTGGGTTCTTGCAGGACTCCGATCTGACTTCCCCGCTGTAGCATCGCCGAGACACCAACTGGTCTCCCTTCACCTCGGCCACTTGGTCGCCTACTGGAAACTTGACCTTCTGGTGGTAGACCAAGACCACCGCCAGGAATACGCTGAGTGTCGGGTGCCCTAAAATGGCATTGTAGGATGAGGGCGCGTCCACGACCAAGATGGGAGTCCTCCTCGTCCTCTCCAGCGCGTCACTACCCAGTGACAACGATGGGGTGATTTATCCTATTAGTTGTACTCGGTACCCGGTGAAGCCGAAGAGCGGCGTCGAAACCGGATACAACTCATCCTCGTCGATCTACATATGTTCTAGAGCCGCCTTGTACAGGATATTAACGGAGCTGCCTGTATCCACGTAGATACGCTTACCCTCATAATTTGCAATGCACGCAAGAATTACCAGGGCGTCTTCGTGGGTAGCTTCCACGTCCTCCAAGTCCTACGGGCCGAAGGAGATCATAGGGCCGCGACTTTGACTACTACTCGTCCCGTTGGCGTAGTTCTCCAATCGCTGGGTGTGAGCCTTCCTTGCCTGGTTGGAATCCCCTCCGGTAGGACCTCCAGAGATCACCCCTACGTGGCCTGATGGAGGGCCTCGAGCAGGGGCCTTGCCCTTCTTAAGGTCTCTTTCCAATGAGAGTGACCTGGGGGTACTGCCTCCTGACTTCTCTCTCTTGACCGCGACCGAGGCCGATGTCGAGCCTCATTCTCTACCGACTGACGTTGTGGGGGGGGGGGGATCCACCGAGGGGACCTCCGGTGATACCCTGTCTTCTTCCACTTCCTCCGAGGTTTGGGGTCTGCTTCCCCATCCATCTTTCTCTTCAAGGCCTAGCATTCCTCGGTGGAGTGTGTCGTACTGCCATGGAAGTCACAGTACCTCATCAACGATTTTGGTTGCTGGGTGTCCACCGTCTCCACGAGCCTTTCCTTAGCAACCCAGTGATTTCTCCCCAATCGGGAGTCTTTTGCGTGAACTGGGGCTGGTCTCTCCTTCCTTTCTGACCGAACTGGGGTCGGTGGAACAATTCCAGCCGGTTCTTTACGGTGAGCGTGATGCACTTCCTCGACGTTTACATACTTGACTAAGCGTCCTCGCAAGTCGTCGAAGTTAGTGGGCGACTTCTTCACCAACGATGGGAAGAAGTCACCTTCGGAGAGGCCTTACGTGAAGGCGCTCACCAGGATCTCCGACGTTGAGGTTGGCACATCCTGTGCCACCCGATTGAACTACTGGATAATCCTTCAGCGGTTCCTTTGCCTTCTGCTTGAGGGCGAAGAGGTTGAGTGTCGTCTTCTAATATAGATGGTTGCTGGCGAAGTGATGGAGGAAAGCGGTTCTAAACTCTATGAAGGAGTTGATAGAACCCTGGGGCAGCCTCTGGAACCATCGCTGGACTGCTCCTGATAGGGTGTTCAAGAACACCCAGCACTTTACACTATCGGTGTATTGGTGCAGAAGTGTCGCGCTCTCGAATTTGCAAAGGTGGTCCTCCGGGTCTGTCTTTCCATGTAGTCAGCGATCCCAGGACCACGGAACTACTTCGGCATAGGATCTTCTACGATCTCCAATGAGAAGGGGGTAGAGGGTACCTTTGGGGAGCCCTTAGGTTCCTCCCTTTTCCCTGGTTCGTCCTCTCGTCTCAGCGCGCAGGATGCTACTGAGATGGCCTTCTCCAAATCCCCCAGAGAATCCCGCATGTGTACAGGGACTGCTTCGGCGTGTCTCCTCGGTGGTGAGACAGATCTCCCTTGTTGGGGGTGTGAGGTGGAGACTCTAGGGATCTCCTCTTGCACAGATGCTACTCGCTGGGAGGCAGCCTGCTCGATCTGATGTTGTTCAAGCGCCCCTTTGACAACAATGGCCACCAAGCGATCTAACTCCTCTTTCGTCAGAACTATCGATTGTTTCTCTAGTTCTGCCATCGATGCTCCTTCTGATGCGTTAATAGTTTCCCATAGACGGCGCCAAACATGTTCTGGAAGGAATCGACGTTGACGGTCGATCACCAGAGCTCAGCCCACGAGGATGATGACGAGAGGAGAGGATCTCCCACCCTGCGAGATTAACACGAGCGTTAATGGGAACACGCCGGAGATTGTCCGGTGGAACCCACTCCGACGCTTAAGTCAGTCCCGAAAAATATCGTAGATGGCAGGAAAACAAGAGAAGTGCGTGTAAGTATGAATGAGTGTAACCCCCTTACCTGGGGGCTTGGAGTACCTTTTATACCTAAGGCGACAGTCACACGTGTCCCACGTTCTTCTCCACGTCCCCTTGCTTGTCGGTTACTGGATCATCCCTGTAACGGTCCTCGCAACCAATAAATCTGGGTTGTTGCGATAATTATGACTTTAATGGCTGCGTATTATAGGTCATAATTATCCCGTAATAATGGGTGATGATTATCCACAGAGCCGAAGAAAGGGGGCAGTTACTTATGCCGAGTGTTCCTTGGGCTCCGCTACCCCAAGGTGATCTCGAGGTCTTTGGGCCTGGGTAGGTCCTAGGCGTTCGCCTTCCCGAGGTGATCTCGGGGACCTGATCTCCTAAGGTGATCTCGGGCGTGTGTCATCCTGGCGCGATCTTCAAGAGTATATCTGTCCGAGATGGTCTTGGGAATCAACCTTCCCGAGGGGGCCTCGGGAGTCTAGGAAAGAGAGTTGTCCAGACTCGGTAGATCTTGCCACATAGCTTCTTCAGTCCACGTGTCAGCCACTGAGTGCTTAAACCCCTCAAACAGTTTATTTTAGACTCCAAGTACCTTGATATGATACCTAAAACTCAAAGGGTTGTATACAATCAATCTGGACTCAAACACACGCTTGGATACAAAACTAAGAAATGTTACAGATCATATTTATCATTAGTTAATCGACATACAAAACCTAGAGTACAAGCATGAGTTCTTTGTTGGATCGAGGTGGACCGGCAAGAGGGTGGGTGAATTGATGGATTTGAAATTAAAAGAAGGGTCACTCGATTTTAGTTGGTTGCAACTGGAAGGTTGCTTCCAAGATAGTAAAGCTCAACTAAAACACTCATTATGGCAGAGAAGTCTTTACAAATGAAGCACAGACTTAGAGAGATTACAAAAGAATTGTTCCAGGATTTTCTTAAGCTTCTAGGCTTATTTATAGCCTAAGACAGTTAATCTTGACCGTTGATCGTTGATAGGCCTGAATCTTGAGTGTCGATTTAAAGGATAAATTTTATCCTTTATCTTAAATAAAAGATAAATATTTAAAAGATAAATTTAAACGATAAATTTTATCCTTTATCTTAAGCTGTGACTCGGCCATCCATATCCTTATCATTTAAATCAAAGGAGGATAAAGCCTTATCCTTTAAATTGGATAAATATTATCCTTATGCTTCACTTATTTTTCCAAACGCTTCAAGCCACGTTAAAGTCTTCAAGCTGGGCTTCCTTTGCTTTGGTCAAGTTCAAGTCCAAGTCTGATCAAGTCTTCTTCAATGGTCCAAACATTTGACTTGGTCAAAGTCAACCAAGTTGACTTTTTATAGAAATAATATTTGGGTGATTTCCGACCAACCAGTTAGCATCACCCGAACCCGATTTAGGCCTTTCGCCACTCGAGTGTACTTCCGGCCTCTCGTCCCTAGATGTGCACGTCCTTCTCGCTCCACCGACGTACTCTTCCATAGTCTTCGAGTCACTCGGATGCATCGAGCCTGTCGGCTCACTCCCTCGTGTCATCCTTCTCGTCCGCTGCATCTTACGCTCGCCTTCCTCCGCTCCTAAGTTCCTGCACACCCACATAGAGGGATCAAAACAACACAAGACCTAACTTGACCTAATTGACCATATCAAAACTAATTGGGCACCAACAATCTCCCCCTTTTTGATGTGGATCAACCCAAGTTCAGTTAGGGTTAAACCAAAAAATAGAAAAAATAATAAAACAAAGTTAGGTTGTTAAGTATGAAAATAATTTTGCATTTCAGTAATAAAAACCTCCCCCTGAACTTCAGCCTACTCTCCCCCTTTAATCACAGTAAAAATGGGGTAAAGAAATTTAGATAAGAAAAAAAATTTAGGGAAAAAAATTGTTTAAGTAAAATTTGGTGAAGAAAAACTTTTGAGAATAGTACAAAATTGTTTTTTTTGTTTTTGTGTGTAAAGAAATTAAAAACCTACACATTAAGGAATTCAAAATTAAATTTTTAAAAATCAAAAATATAGTTGAAAAATTCTAAATAAATTTTGGCAAAGTCAACAAATGATGTGTAGATCTGGAAAAACCGGATCTGGTCAAAATACATTTTTATCGAAATTTTAAAATTCAAATTTAGTTTTTGAATTTTAAAAAAAAATCTAAAAATTTTTGTTCGAGTGTAAAATAGAGTTTATAGGCTGTATAACAATTTTTAATTTGAAAATGCTTTGCTAAGTCGAAAAATAAATTTAAAACCAATAAAGATGAATTTTTGAAGAATAATATATAAAAATTCAAAAACTCTTCTAAAAATTTGAATAAAAATTTTATTGACTTCTACGGATGATATCTAGATCCAAAAAAAATGGATCTGAGAAAATAAATTATTTATCTATTTTTAAAATTAAAACTTCACTTTTTAATAAAAATTCATAGAAATTCAAAATATATCTGAAAAATTCTCGAAAATTCACAGTAAGTAGGTGACAAATTTTTACATTGAATAAAAATTTAGATTAGATTTTTCACAAACAAAATTTGGTCAACATCTATTTCCAAAAGAAATGTTAGTAACAAAAATTCAATTTAAAGTATACGTTGGAATCCAATATAAGTTTCTATCAACCGGATTAATCAAAATTTTTAGAGGAATATAACTCTTGGGCACCTTTTTAAGTTGACCCCTATGATTTTTAATGTACTAGTTTAAATTTTAAAAAAAAATCTTTTCTTTGTCGTAAACATGCAATATCAAATTCTAATTTCTCAACTAAATTTTTAAAATTTTTATTTTCGATTTTCAGTTTGTCAGATAAATCAATGAACATGCAGTGTCTAATTTCTGTTTTAATTCAGAGTTTTCCTTTCTATTTTATTCATGGACTTCAGCATGGATTTTATTATATAATAAATTCGAGCAAGTGGAAGTAGACATACCTCACTTACCGGGTCGGTTTCGAAGTTAGGGTCTCCCCCTTCATTGCTGCCCTCTTTCGAGGTGCTTTCGCCATCTTCATCATGGTGACTTGCCATCAATGCAAGTCCAGTGTACTCTTCAACTTCCGATTCGTCCGACGAGGTCTCATCCCAGATGGCTTTTAGTGTCTTCTTCATTGGCTAGTTTTTAAGTTTGGGGCACTGATTTTTCAAGTGGCCCTCTTCGTTACAGTTGTAGCATCAGACTGTGCGTTTCTTCTTTCTCTGCACCTTTCTAGAACAATTAGCTTTAATGAATTTAGACAAGTTTCTTACCGTTAGTGTTGTTTCTTCATCGTTCGTTGAAGATTGTTCGTCGAGTTGGATCTTCGTTGTTGTCAGCACGACGTTGTCTGCATTACTGTTCTTTTCTACACAATGAGATTCGTGAAGTTCTAATGTAAAAAATAATTGTTCTAACGTACTCACCTCTAAATCTTTCGAAATATAGTACGCATCGATTACCGAGGTCTATTCCGAGGTTCTCGGAAACGCGTTTAGGGCGTACCTTTGAGCGTCGCGATTGGTCACCTTTTCTCCAAGATTTTTGAGGCTTGTGATTAATTCATTTACCTTGGCGTGTAATTTTGCAACGGATTCTCCATCTTCCATCCGGAGATTGGTCAATCGGCTTTGAAGGATGTCTCGTCGCTCCAGTTTTACCTCCGAGGTGCTTTCGTGCAGTTCCAGGAACTTTTTGCAATGTTCCTTCGCCGATTCGTACTTTCCGATCCAGTTGACATCTTGCTCGGGGAGAATGGTTAGTAGATGGAATTCTGCATTTCCGTTTGCTACAGGGTCTGCTTGCTCCTTCTTGGTCTAGGAATCAGGTTCTTTGATCTTGCCTCCATTATCTTCCGTAGTTGAAAACCTGTTTTTCATTATTAATAACAGTTCATAATGAGTAGTAAAAAAAAACCTGCATCTTCCGTTTCCATGCCGCGAACTCCCCCTCAAACCTAGGAGAATATATTACTGGTCCAACCATCTTCCTAAAATTTACTACAGTTGGTGGTTAGTGCTTCTGCGACAACCTTGCTCTGATACCACTTGTTGAATCGAGGTGGACCAACAAGAGGCGGTGAATTGACGGATTTGAAATTGAAAGAAGGGTCACTCGATTTTACTTGGTTGCAACTGGAATATTGCTTCCAAGACAGTAAAGCTCAACTAAAACACTCCTTATGGTGGAGAAGCCTTTATAAATAAAGCACAGACTTAGAGCGATTACAAAAGAATTATTCCATGATTTTCTTTAGCTTCTAGGCCTATTTATAGTCTAAGACAGTTAATCTTGACTGTTGATCGTAGATAGGCTTGAATCTTGAGCGTCGATTTAAAGGATAAATTTTATCCTTTATCTTAAGTAAAAGATAGATATTTAAATGATAAATTAAAACAATAAATTTTATCTTTTATCTTGAGTTGTGACTCGGCCATTCATATCCTTATTATTTAAATCAAAGGAGGATAAATCTCCTTATCATTTAAATCAAAGGAGGATAAATCTTTATCCTTTAAATAAGATAAATATTATCCTTATGCTTCACTTATTTTTCCAAATGCTTCAAGCCACGTCAAAGTCTTCAAGCTGGGCTTCCTTTGCTTCGGTCATCTTCAATTCCAAGTCTGATCAAGTCTTCTTCAATGGTCCAAATCAAAGTCAAGTCAAACTTTGACATGGTCAAAGTCAACTGAGTTGACTTTTTATAGAAATAATATTTGGATAATTTCCAGCCAATCAGACTTAGGCTCACCCGAATCCGATTCTGACCTTTCGCCCCTCGAGCCTACTTCCTCCTGGCTTCTCATCTCTCAAACGCGCACGTCCTTCAAGCTCCATCGGTGAACTCTTCCGTTGTCATCGCGTCCCTCGGATTCACCGAGCCCGTTGGCTCACTCCCTCATGTCATCCTTCTCATCCACTGCATATTATGCTCGAGTTCCTCCACTCCTATGTTCCTGTACACTCAGACAGAGGGATCAAAACAATACATGACCTAACTTGACCTGATTGATCACATCAAAACTAACTGGGGCACCAACATTCTTAAGTCTGACTTAAGCAATCAAGTTTGACTGAATTAATATTGGGTTCCAAAGGATCAGATTCAATATCTGGATAGACCCTATCAAGGTCATGATTTAAGGAAAAAAAGGGGGGCAATAGCAAGATCATTTTCATAATTAGATAAAATGTATGATTGTATGAGTTACTGCTTTACTATGATTAATTTATTTTTTGCTTTAATTTATAATGGTTAGTTAGAAAAGGCTTAACCTAACATAACAACATAACATAAGATGATAGTAGATTAGGGAAACTTGGTTGAAGCATATCTAGATGAATCTAGAGCATTCTACTTGGTGCAAACAGTCTTGTGGAACTAGCTGAAGCTATCCCAGTTCAACATGAGCTAGTTAGACTAGGACTTAGTACTAAATTCCATGGGTCGATTGTTTTAGGAAAGTTTTGTCTTAGACACGTGGTTACTTTAATAATGTTTATGACTATAGCCTAGAAGTTTTCCCAAAAACACAAGCTTGGTGAATACAAAGCTAAGTTTGAATTTGGCACAAGGTCAGATCACCCTTTTTAGGTTCACAATTAATTTTAAATTAAGTAAAATTGAAAACACATCTCACACAATCTATAAGACCAACATGTGTTATAATTTAGAATGGGTGAGATACAAAATAGGCCGTAAAAAAATCAGTCAACCTCTTTTAAAACCCAATTGCAAGTTGGATCCAAATCAAATATTTTATGTGCAAGAATATAAAGATGTTAGGTAGTGAGTGATCCAGACACATGACCGAAGAGTAACTGATGTTTATCAAATTGATACTCAAGAACCTAGGATCGGTAGCATCCGGAAATAATGATAAATTTAAGATAATCAAAATAGGTAATATTGAATTAAGTTTTAATTTTGTAATTCATATTAGTTAAATTTGAATTTAACATGCTTAGCACAAGTCAATTGTGTGACTCTGATTATCTAGTAACATTTTTAAATATTGAATGCTTGATTAAAAATATTGAAAACCTCACAATCACACTTAAAGACTTTTGGAAAAAATAATATCTAAACAATAAACTTATAAACTCCTCACTCAAGTGTATACTGAATAGCAAAAGGAAATTAAATTGTGGCACTAGGGACTAGGTCACACTCACCTAAGACTCATTTTAAAAATGAGTCAAAATGGATTAGTTGAGGTTACCAAAATTAGTCATTTAGAAAATACAACAATCTATGATGCTTGTCAACAAGAAAAACAAACCAAATCAATTTATAAATTAACTAATCTAATTCATACTAGTTCGATACTTGAACTTGTATGCTTAGACCTGCTCGATTCTCACGGGAGGAATTCATTAAGCGGAAAGTAATACTATTTAGTAATAATTGTCGATGACTCAAGATTTCTTTCGGTAAAATTCTTAAAAATTAAAGATGAAATATTTGAAAATTTTAATAATCTATGTAAATTAAAAGAAAATGAAAAAAATGTAAAAATTATAAGAATAAGAAGAGATTACGGAAGAGAATTTGAACATCATAAATTTATTGAATTTTACCAAAATAACGACTATCATCATGAATTCTCATGCCCTAGAAACTCTTAACAAAATGAAATAATAAAAAGAAAAAATAGAACACTAGAAGAAACAACTAGGATAATATTTAATGAATATAATCTATCTAATTAATTTTAAGCTGAAGCAATAAGCACAATCTATTACATTCAAAACATGATCTTAATTAATAAACTTCATAATAAAACCTCTTATGAAATATATCATAATAAAATACCCAACTTAGAATACTTAGTGTTTTTAGATGTAAAGTACATATATTAAATATAAAGGACTACTTAGGCAAATTTAAATCTAAAACAAATGAAATTCATCTAGGTTGGGCCTACAAAGTTTATAACTAAAATATCTTTAAAATTGAAGAAACAACTAATATTATATTTGATGAATAAAAATAATTCCAACCAAATTAACTCAAATAATGAAAAAAACACAAAAAATTCTAGAAGATGATATTGAGAGATCTGAATCAAACACAAATGAATTAAAAGAATCAAGTGATAATCCTAACATAAGAGCACGTAGATTAAGATTTAATCACCTAGTTGAGCAAATTTCGGGGTGACCCAAATCTAGGAGTTTGACCTGATCGTCCTATATAAACTTAAGCCAAATAGCCTTGTTATCCAAAATTGAACCCAAAACTATAGAAACCCTACCTAGACCTGATTGGATTATTATAATGCATGAAAAACTAGCCCAGTTTGAACAAAATTAAGTTTGGGGCCTAATATCTATGTAAGAGACAAGTACATTATTGACACGAATTGAGTCTTTAGAAATAAATGAAATGATGAAAGTGAAATTGTTAGAAACAAAATCCGACCAGTAGCTAAGAATTTAACCAAGTTGATGGTCTAGACTATGACGAAATCTATACATCTGTGGCTAGACTTGAATCCATTAGAATGTCATTAGCCTATGCAACACACAGGGGATTCAAGTTGTATTAAATGGGCGTACAGTCAACATTTCTTAACAGGTTCATAAAGGAAAAAGTCTACGTAAGTCAACCACCAGGATTTAAGGATCTAGACCATCCAAATAATGTCTTTAGTTAAAGAAAGCCCCATATGGACTAAAACAAGTATCTAAGGTTTGGTATGGAAGACTATCAACCTACTTAGTATCCAAAGAGTTTAACCAAGGATAAATTGGCTCGACCCTCTTTGTTAAAGCCCCAGAAAATATTATTTTTATAGCTCAAATTTATGTAGATGAGATAATCATGGTTCAATCAACACAAATTTTTTAAAACAATTTATAGCATTAATGAAAAATGAATCCAAAATGAGTCTAGTAGGAGAATTAATATTTTTTCGGATTATAAATAAAACAAACAAAAGATGGTAATTATGTTTTCAAAATAAATATGCTATGATCAAAAAATTTAGAATGAAAAATACTAAA
Organism: Boesenbergia rotunda; assembly: GCA_024364735.1. Lineage (NCBI taxonomy): Eukaryota > Viridiplantae > Streptophyta > Magnoliopsida > Zingiberales > Zingiberaceae > Boesenbergia > Boesenbergia rotunda. The sequence goes on along the minus strand of JAGFNQ010003742.1, from coordinate 246,326 downwards.
AAAATTAATACACCGCAACAAATGTAAAAATTAATAGTGACCCAGAATGAAAACAAGTTGACTTAAAATAGTTTAGAACTGTAATAAGTAGTTTGTTATACCTATCTGCAAGGCGATTTGACATTTTATTTGTTGTCGGTATGAGTGCTAGATACCAATCAAATGCAAAAGAATCAGATTTAACACTTATAAAAAGAATACTCAGGTATATTAAGGGAATACTAAATGTAGGTATGTGGTACCCTAAATCCAATAATTTTGACTTGGTGGGATATTCTAACTTAGACTATGCTAGCTGTAAACTAGATAGAAAAAGCTTAAGTGGCAATTGCCAATTGTTGGTTCAAAGTCTAGTCAGTTGGTGCAATCGAAAGCAACATTGTGTTGCATTGTCAACCACTGAAACATAATACATAGCTATGGGAGAATATGTAGCTCAACTACTATGGATGATGTATACATTCAAAGACTTTCAATTAAATTACAAAAACACTAAAGTCCTAATTGACAACATAAGCTCGATTAACTTAACTAAGAATCCAATACATCATTCAAGGTCCAAATTCATGGAAGTAAAACATCATTTTGTTAAGCCCTGTAGCTAGGGGTAACTTGTACTTGACTATGTTGAGTTCAAGTCAAACTTTCACTAAACCCTTATTTGAAGCCACGTTTAACACACTTAGAAGATAACTAGGTATGTGCTCACTAGAATAGGTCTGGTTAGCATCTTATGTTTTTATGTTTTTAAAACTTATACTGGTTAAAAAATTATGTCTTTTCAAAATTTATGTTTTAAAAACTTAATTTTTCAAAACTTGTTAGGGATGTAAATGAACGAAACGTTCGTGAACAAGTTTGGTGTTCAGTTTGATAAGAGTTTGCTTATGTCCGTTCAATACACACAAGATCAATTAAATAAACAAACTTAAATAACTCATCAAATTAAATAAATAAGCTTAAACATATATGTGTTCAGCTCATTAAAGTTCGTGAATAACGTTCTTGAATAATATTTGTAAACAACGTTCACCAACAATGTTCATTATCTCTTATCAACATGCTAACTAAACAAAAAATGACTTCTAAAATAAAGTAACAAGTTTGAATTATCAAACTCAATAACCATTCAAACAAGAAAAAATTTCAAACAACCAAACAATTTTGAATTGAGAGCTCGATAACTTCTAAACTAACCAAGATAAAGCCAAGCTTGAATTGAAAGCTCGATAACATTTTAAAAAATCAAGTTCAGGCCAAGCTCAAACTCATCAAAGACAAACCAAGCCAAACTTGAACAATCATTTTAAAAGCTTGGTACATTTTAGGCTCGTCTTGGCTTGGCTCGGTTACCTTATCAAACAATCTTGAACACTCTAAAGGTTGGTTCGGGTTAGCTTGATTACGACCCTACTTATGGTTATTTTTTAAAACTCATGGATCTAACGAAGCTTATACCGTTACAAGCATGAACTTATAGATGTAAGCAACCAACATCTCACCAGGACATTAGAGTTATTTTACTTGTGTATTGAGCCACCTAGAATGACGTGAGATGCATAGGATCAAATCCTTGATTTCAAATGCTTATGCCAGTGCATCGTCATATATGTGAGCTAAAAATATCATATCAAATTGATCCAGTATTCCAGTTAAGTGATTCTTTATAGTAAGATGAATAGTTGGAAATTTACACTTAACTTGATAACATAGTCAAAACCACTATATCTTATAACAGGCAACTAGTAACAAAGCTAGACATTTTAATAAGGAGCATTTAATAAATGATTTACTTTTAAATAATATATTTTCTATCACATCATATCAGTATTCTAAATGATAGTCGAGGAAGCCGCCTAGGCAGGAGGCAGGCATCAACCACACCGCCTCTGGCTGAGGTTATGCTTTAGGCAGTAACTCACTTTCTTCTACCATTGTGGTGTCTAGAACTGCTACCGTCGTAGTGGTTTCGCCACTGTGACATATCGTGTAAAATACGCTTAATTAATAATATAATTATAATAAATATAAAGATATAACAAAAATAAAAGAGGTATATAAATAAATATATATAGGTATATATATAAATTTATATATAATTAATATAAACAGGAATTAAAAATTTGGAATTAATCATGTGAGAAATTTGGAATAATTTATTGGAATTTTTGGAAATAATTGCGGGATTAATTGGGCGTAAAATTGGTTAGTTATGAATTATTTAAGGAAAAGATTTATTTTCTAAATTTTCTTTTATATATATATATATATATAGAGAGAGAGAGAGAGAGAGAGGATTCATTAAGCCTAAACTCATCGCACCTCTCTCCCCGTGCCCTAAAGTCTGCACCGGCCGAATCCCTCTTCCCACTCCGCGCCGATCTCTCCCTCTCCTCCTCGCGCATGCAAAGCCAGCCGAAGACACCGCCTTCCTCACGCAAGCAAGACGACGGCGACGCCTCTCTCTCACGCGGCCCCTTTTTGATTTTCTTCCTTTTCTCCCTAGTCTCGTTGGTGCCTCTTCAACAGCGACCCACAACTGCTTGAGCTGGCGCTTCGAGTTTCCTCTCTGGTCACGGCTCGTCACTTCCTTGTGTCGATCGGATATATAGGTGGCTATTAGAGAAGCACAACTGCATCTGAAGAGGCGGCGGTGGTCGGTTGCTGTTGATCAGAGCAGAGGGGGAAGGACGGAAGGCTACGAGCATTGGCGTCTCAGGTATATTAAGTTTTGTCAATATTCTTGGATGAATTCGTAGCTATGGATAAGCATTCGTGATTGTTTTTTTTTTTTGGCTGTGAATTGGGTTTTGGGTGGGGTTGGTATTGGATGGTTATACTCGATCCTGAGGGTGTTCTGCCGTAAGCTTCAAAATTGGATATTGGATCGATTCTGTTTTGGGATTAACGTTTGGTTTTAGGATGGATGTAGTGTGTGGACTTTTGATTTAGAGTCATGTTACCATGTGGTACAGTAGAGGTTTTGGGCAGGTCATGGATGGAGATGTTCTCGGTTCTTATGTTTTGATCGGTATGCATGCGGTGGTAGCAAGTTTTCTTTGGGTATGATGTGTTGCTATGGGATGCATTGTAGTTTTTGGTGGCAAAGCTAATGGTGGAACTCATCATGTTTTGTGGATGGGTGTCGAGTTAGTTCGTTTGGACCTGTGAACCTTGCCGTGCGATACGTTTATGTGGTTGTTCGAATTTTAGATCTAAATAGAGGCATTGGTGGATTAGTTAGGATTTAGATCAATTTAGGATTTGGATTTCTTTATTCGATCTATAATAGGTTATGTGTTGATTGAGTTTAATTATGGCAGGTTTTGGTATGAGATAGGAGTTCTCAGCTGATACGGGCTTCTTCATTAAAGGCGAGTACTTCTCCCTTGATTTCTGTAGATCGTTTACCTTAAATGCATGGTTGTTTTATTATCTGAGTAGGATTGCTTTATCTTAAATATATTTGTCTTGTTTTCCTGCTTGATACTTATTCGTGCTTGACCTTTGAGTGATAATTCCAAATTTGTTCAGTTATACAGTCTCATCTCTTGGCTTCTGATCTAAGAGTACCGCGTGTACGCGTGTACTGTAGAATAATCAATTGACCTATCTAGGTTTGGTTGGCATTAGTTAAATCCTACCCAATAGATTAGTGCATGTTTATTTATTTTGGTATTGATTGTGCTTTTTGTATGATTTCTTATTTTGGTGTTATTGGTGTTTTTCTGTTTCGCATGGTTTTGGATTTGATTGAGGTGGTGTATATTAGTGACATGCATCATAGCATTCAGGCCAATGATCGCGGGCTCTTTGGTGGGTGAGACGGGTCGTCGGGTATATTTTCCTGTTGTGCCACGCTTTGTCGGAGTTGTGTGCAAACAGTTGATACTCCCCAGGTATTTGGAGCCCCCACAGGTATTTTGGGGTTTTAAGCCCAGGTATTTGGCTTTTCATATCAGGGCCACAGTTGTCGTAGTATATTTGCATAGCCCCAGATTTTGACACTTGTATCTTGTCCACTCAACCTACCCAATATAGCAGCGGTTGCTGTGTGTACAGTACAGGTCATGACATCATGTGCATATTATGCACTGTGCATTTGCTTGTGTTTGCTGCACTTGTTTGAGCTATGATTGTTGCATTTGATTAACATGCATATACGGTTATGATTTGCATTTTATTATATGATCTGTATATGTTCGGCAGTATTAGCTTTTTATGGAGGTGTTAGAGGGGATTTTTGATTTTGCCCCTACTTGTTACATGGTTTTCAGGTATGTTTTATTTTGTATAGAGGTATTTAGTTTATGTTCTTTATTCCGGAGACTATATACCTTTGTTTCTTTATGCTTGATTTACCCTTTTATATACCATGCATTTATCTGTTCTTATACCCGCAGAGTTCCATCAGAAACTCACCACCCCTTGTCCTTCTTTTTGTTTCAGGTAGTTGATAGCTGTGTCTCGTGCCGCCAGGAGGGGATCCAGCTGCAAGTGTCCCAGTTTGAGTATTATAATTGGTTTTCGTACTCTTGTAGTAGTTTTATAGTATTACTGTCGTTTTTGGTTTTATTATCGTTTTGGATGGTATATGGTTTTTCCTTCAAACGTGTATTTATTTAATTCCGCTGGATTTCGGTTTGCTGCGCTTAGCTATAGAGATTATATTTATTATGTTTACTATTTGTCGGTTATATTATTTAACTGCATGGTTGTGTTGTTGTGAACGCCAGCTGAGTGTGGCTGAGCTAAATTATGGGTGGAGTGATGTATGTATGAGTTTCAGATTGTCCGCCGTACAGGGGAGGTGCTGCCCGATTTTCGAGCGAGTCCGGGCCTCTGGGGGCGTGACATATCGAGATGCATCACCTAGGGCCCTATGACACGTCTAGATGTGTCGGCCGAGCTTGGCAACCTGCCCAGACTATCGCGTAAGCTCAAACGCGTCACCCAAACTTGGCAACGGGCCTGGAGACATCGCTCGGGCTAGGAGCATTGTCCGGGCCTAACATCAGGACCAGAGGCGTCACTCAATGTCATTCATTAAGTAATATTGCATTCTACCTTTCCAGTAGGCGAAGTCGTTTCCGTTGAAGAAAGGAGGCCTTGCGGTGCTATAACCCTCTTGAAACACCATTTCTTTGTACTCCGGTCGACGGTGAGTTCTCCCGAAGCGAACCGGCTCTGATACCACTTGTAAGATCGAGTGCGTTGCTAGAGGGGGGGTGAATAGCACTTTGTCGAAGTTTTCTCTATAAAATTGTTAGCGCAATACAAACAAAAATAAACAATATCAAATTCAACGCTAACAAGGAGAATTTTACTTGGTATCCACCCCGAAAGGTGACTAATCCAAGGATCCACGCGGTTGCACACTCTCCACTATGAAAACCTCCTTCAATGTGGAGAAACCCTTACAGCGTCGTCTTCTTCCTCTTTACAAGATGCGATGAAAAGCGAGAGGAAGATCTGAGGAGTATTGGCACGAACAACACTTTCTTACAATAAAAAACCGTACCGTCCTCGTGCCAAAAAGTCCCCTTTAAATAAAAGAACAGGACAACTTCGCAACCTGTCAAGCCCGCACCAGTCGACTGCCCCTGGGGCAGTCGACTGGTATAGCCTTAAATGCTAGCCAACGGCTAGCCCAATGGCTATATTTCGGGGTTACCAGTCGACTGCCCCTAGGGCAGTCGACTGGTATAGCCTTAAATGCTAGCCAACGGCTAGCCCAATGGCTATATTTCGGGGTTACTAGTCGACTGCCCTTGGGGCAGTCGACTGGTCCAAGGCTGAAAACTTTCTGTGAGTTTTGACAGTCGACTGCCATTATACCAGTCGACTGCCCAACCTCTACACTCACTCTTTCTCACTCCAAACACTCTCTTTCACGTGTGCCTTCAGGTATACTCCCTTGGCTTGCCCTTTGAAGTCTTCTTCCATCGGCTATCGTCCCTCGGATGCGCACACAAGCCTTCCCTTGGCTTGCCTCCATGCCACCCTTCAGGTGTGCCCTTTGAAGTCCACTTCCCGACTTGCCCTTGGAGTTCTCTCTCGGCTCTCGTCCCTCGGATATGTTCTTCATGTATGATTCTCCATGTCCTGCAAACTCAATCACACATATCAAATACAACACAACACCCTAACCTCAAACTTATTAGCACACACATCAAAACCATGATCTTCCCGATCATCCTTGGGTCGATTGCCTCAACAATCTCCCCCTTTTTAATGTGTAGCGATATGTTTTAAGTTAGGGAATAAATACCAGCCAACAACAGTAAATAACAATAGCAATTGAAAACAAGACATAGTAAGGAAAACAAGAGGAATCTCCCCCTTAACCTATAATTTCCATCATAAACCAAGAGTTAAGTTGCAAACCTAACTTAACAGACAACAACAATATGCAATTGAAAATATAAGACATAGAACAATCCAAGAGGTAAACTCCCCCTTAACCTATGTCTTCTTCCCATTTTCAATTCTTATCATAAACCAAGTTTAAACCAGCAATTTTTAAGTTACAAGCCTAACTTAAACCACTCATTCTCCCCCTTTGACACCATCAAAACGATTGCCTACAGCAATGTTAACCCATGGCAATAAATGAGGGAACAACTTATTTCTGAAATTTCACAATATGCTGAAATCAGGCATGCCAGTCGACTGCTCCAAGGGGCAATCGACTGATACTCTGTCAATCCCAATTTTCAGCTTCTGAGCCGAATTTTAGAAACCTCCCAAAAATTACAAAAAATTCCAAGCATTGTAAAAATTTGCAAACATGTTTCATGTAAGATACTCTCTCAGGAAAAAATATCATTTCGTGAAAAATCCAAACATGCTTGACTTTTTGACTAAAGTTCAAATTTCTTAAAAACCACTAAGTTTGTATCAATCTTTTAACCTAATTTTGCAATCATATATCTTCTAAGCTTATGGCAAAACACATAAAACATAAAATGATTTCCAAATGTTTAAAATGTCCAACCATGATCTTTGGGCAAGGTGTCCATTAATTAAACACTTGCTTTCCCCATGGTTAGTCTATTTTTCATAATTTGATACATCTAATGACCCAACACTATGTCACAAGCACAAGTGAATCATTTGTATCATCCTAATGGATCAAGTATCACCTTCCTAATCTTTTACCCCAAGGTTTATCCTATACTTCTACAAAACACATACCAAGACCTCTTCTTAATGATGTAAACTCCGATTCGGGAAGAGGCTTGGTAAAAATGTCGGCAAGGTTTGACTTTGACTCAACATAGTGTAATTCTATGTCTCCCCTTGCCACATGGTCTCTAATGAAGTGATGCTTCACTTCAATGTGTTTTGTTCTAGAATGGTGAACCAAATTCTTAGTCAAATTGATTGTACTTACATTATCACACAAAACTTTGACTTTGGAATAATGTAACTAATAATCCCCTAAAGTGTGCATAATTCAAAGTAGTTGGGACACACAACCACCAATTGCCACATATTCAGCCTCCATTGTTAATAGGGCAACACATGGTTGTTTCCTACTACTCCAACTAACTAAAGAAGACCCAAGGAATTGACATCCTCCACTAGTACTCTTCCTATCTAGTTTACACCCCGCATAGTCCGAATCGTTGTATCCAATAAGATCAACATTTGGGGTTCTAGGATACTGAAGCCCGACATTGAGAGTACCTTTAACATACCTTAGAATCCTCTTTAGTACCACCAAATGAGACTCTTTGGCACATGATTGGTACCTTGCACACATACCGCAAATAGTATATCGGGTCTACTAGCGGTTAGGTACAATAGACTACCAATCATGCTCCTATATTGTTTTGAGTCTACTATTTTTCCTTCAACATCACTATCCATTTTGACATTTGTTCCTATAGGGGTAGATGCTACCTTAGCAGTTAGCATTTTCTAGTCCAAATTTCTTTAGCATTTCTCTAGCATACTTAGTTTGATACACATGAGTTCCTTCATTTGTTTGCTTAACTTGAAGTCCTAAAAAGAAAGTTAACTCTCCTACAAGACTCATCTCAAATTCATCTTCCATACACTTGATGAACACATGTAGAAAATCACTATTTGTTGACCCAAAGATAATATCATCTACATACACTTGAGCAACAAATATGTCATTATCCTTAGATTTTAGGAACAAAGTTGGGTCAATTGTTCCTCTCCTAAAACCCTTAGACACTATAAATGAAGAAAGCCTTTCATACCAAGCCCGGGGAGTTTGTTTCAATCCATACAATGCTTTTCTCAATTTGTAGACATGTCTAGGGTAATTTGGGTCTTCAAACCCGGGGGGGGTTGTTCTACATAAACCTCTTCCTTAATGACCCCATTAAGGAATGTCGACTTCACATCCATTTGGTGAAGTGTGAAACCCATGTGAGCGGCATAGGCTAGTAGAATTCTAATGGACTCTAATCTAGCTATGGGGGCATATGTCTCATCATACTCTAGTCCGTCAACTTGATTGAATCCGCTAGCTACCAATCTAGCCTTATTCCTAGTAATTTGGCCTTGATCATCTAGCTTGTTCCTAAAGACCCATCTAGTGGTGACAATGGTGCAATCATTGGGCCTAGGAACCAACTCCCAAACTTCACTTCTCTCAAATTCATTTAATTCTTCTTGCATAGCTAGAGCCCAATCCACATCACCTAATGCCTCATCAGTAGATTTAGGTTCTAATTGAGAAATCAAGGCAATTTGACTACTTTGGTCTCTAAAATAGGACCTAGTTCTTACCCCTTGAGTGACATCACCCACTATTTGGTCAATGGGGTGATCTTGGTGATGCCTTAAGGGCCTAGAGGTTATGGGTTCATTGACTACATGATCTTCATCCTCTAGTGTACTTCTCTCTCCCCCTTGATCATTGACTTTTATCTATACAACATGGAAAACACAATCTTTTGGTACCCAAATTTTAGTTCCACAAGCATCATTTAAAAACTTCTTTGGTACCCAAGCTTTCTTGACGTTTCCCTTAACACTTAGTCTCCTAAAGGCCCCCTTTCTACCCATGAGTGAAACAAAAGTTACTTCCTTGATTTTTGGCCTATAACCCAACTCGGCTTTGTTGTAAACGGCTCGTTGACTATTTATTATCATGTTAAGGTTGCTAGAGCCCACTTGAATTTCCTAAGTGCCTTGGTGAGGTCCTCTACCTTTTCCCTTAGTTCCCTATTTTCATTTTCAAAACATGTATCATTTGACATGGTAGAAAAAGCATGCAAATCTTCCTTAAGTTTTGTAGATTCTACTTTAAGCATGGCAACTTCATCCTTTAAGTCCTTAATTTTTCTCCTAGCTTTAGCCAAATTCATATTTGTACTAGAAATGATCTTGACAAGAGTAGAAGAGGGTAGACTATATACCTCACTTACCGAAGCCTCGAATTCGGATCATGATGATGATGAGCCACTTTCATCTTCACTACTTGAGATTCTCTCATCATCGGATGACTCCAAATGGTCCACTCCCATAAGTGCAAAGTGAGACACATGCTCCTCTTCCTCCTCCGAGGATGATGGATCATCCCAAGTAGCCTTGAGGTTGGTGGCACTTTCTCTTTTCCTCTTGATCTCTTCTTGTCACCCCTCTTCTTTTCCTCCTTCTTTTCTTCTCTTCTCTTTAGTTGGGGACACTCATTCTTCATGTGTCCCTCTTGGTGACAGTTGTAGCAAATGATGTCTTTTGCTTTGCTCATACTCTTTGATCCTTTTCTAGCATAAGACTTGTTAGAAAAACTTTTAAATGCTCTACGCATTTTTCTTACCATGAAGGTCTCTTGGTCGCTATCCATAGAGGCACTAGACTCGTCCGATTCGGATGATGAGGAGTAGATCACCTTCTTCTTCTCCTTCTTTTTCCTTTCCTTCTCTACAATAAATGCTACACCTTTTTCTTTAGAAGAGAGGTTAGCTTGCTCATGTAATTCAAATTCACAAAACAAGTCGTCTAACTTTACCATTGAAAAATCCCTTGACACTTTGTAGGCATCAACCATTGATGCCCACAATGTAGTTGAGGGAAAGATTACAAGACATACCTCACGAGATCTCGGTTTTCCACTTTCTCACCAATTACATGTAGTTCGTTGATGATCTCCGTTACTCTTCCATGTAATTAGCTAACCGCCTCGTTGGTCTTCATGGAGAGTGATTGCAATTGAGCCACCAAGAGGTCCTTCTTTGCCCTCCTTGACTCGTTTGATCCTTCGTTGAGTTCCACAAGTTTCTCCCATAGTTCCTTTGTGCTCTTGAAAGGCCCCACCTTGTTGAGTTGTTCATTTGACAACCCGCATTGAAGTGTTGTGGCAGCCTTGGCATTTGCTTGCGCCTTCTTCATCACCTCCTTGGTCCAAGTCCTCATCGGTAGTGGCCCTCCTTGTTCATTGACGGGCGCGTCGAAAACATCTACAACGCTTATCCAATTCTCAATATCATTCATTAAGTAATATTGCATTCTACCTTTCCAGTAGGCGAAGTCGTTTCCGTCGAAAAAAGGAGGCCTTGCGGTGCTATAACCCTCGTGAAACGCCATTTCTTTGTACTCCGGTTGACGGTGAGTTCTCCCGAAGCGAACCGGCTCTGATACCACTTGTAAGATCGAGTGTGTTGCTAGAGGGGGGGTGAATAGCACTTTGTCGAAGTTTTCTCTACAAAATTGTTAGCGCAATACAAACAAAAATAAACAATATCAAATTCAACGCTAACAAGGAGATTTTTACTTGGTATCAACTCCGCCTGTGACGACCTAGTCATGGCCGGTCCCAAGCCCGGATAAAGGAGGAGGGTTGCGTTAGGTTGCCAGCCAGCGTAAAAAACTATGGCAAATACTCAATGAATGGATCCATTAAAGTATTATGCTAATGCTAGGATGTTCCCCGGAAGGAACGCGTTGCAGGGTCCGACTGTAACGTCTCGGCAAGGACCGCTACATCTCCAGAACCCGGGTGTAGTGCTAAATATGCAAGGGTTCGCGTTGCAGGGTCCGACTGTAACGTCTCGGCAAGGACCGCTACATCTCCATGAGAACTTGGGTGTAGTGTTAAATAGGCAAGAGTTCTCACACCATAGGTGGACTAAGAATAAACATTATAAGAAAAGTAGTAGTCTCAGATGTGGAACATGGAATATAGGAACTCTCACTGGTAAAACAATGGAGGTAGTAGATACAATGATTAGGAGAAAAATTAGTATTTTGTGTGTGCAAGAGACAAAATGGGTAGGTGAGAAGGCAAAAATGATAGAGAACTCGGGTTTTAAGTTATGGTATACAGGAAAGAGTAAAACAAGAAATGGAGTGGGTATTTTTGTAGATAGTTCTTTAAAAGATGAAGTTGTTGGTGTAGTTAGAAAGAGGGATAGAATTATAGCTCTCAAGATAGTAGTGGCGAAAGAAGTTGTGAACGTAATTAGCATATATGCACCTCAAGTAGGATTAGATGAAGAAACTAAATCAAGATTTTGGAGCGATTTAGATGAGGTATTACAAAACATTCCGCCAAATGAAATGATTTTAATAGGAGGCGATCTAAATGGACATGTCGGAGCGAAAAATGAAGAATATGAGAGAGTACATGGGGGTTATGGGTTTGGAACAAGAAATGAAGAAGGAAAAACTATATTGGATTTAGCGATAGCATATGACCTTATACTAGCTAATACATTTTTTAAGAAAAAAGAAGAACACTTGATCACATTCAAAAGTGGGAATAATAAATCACAAATTGATTATTTTATGGTTAGGAAGAGAGATAGGAAGATTTGTAAAGATTGTAAGGTTATCCCTGGAGAAAGCTTAACTACCCAACATAGATTAGTAGTGTTAGATATACGCCTTAGTTATAATATTAATAGAGGAAAAATATACACGACTCCTAGAATTAAGTGGTGGAAGTTAAAGGATGGGAAGCAAAACATATTGAAGGAGAAGGTAGGAATACAAGCATTAGATGAAATATATAGCGACTCTAATACGACATGGGATAAGATGGTATCAAAGTTGAAAATAGTAGCTAAGGATGTACTCGGTGAGTCAAAGGGGCATGCACCACCAAGGAAGGAATCTTGGTGGTGGAATGAGAAAGTACAAGAGAAAGTGAAAGAAAAACGAATAGCTTATAAGGAATTATATATTTGTAAGAACGAGGAAAACTTAAAAAAATATACAATAGCCAAGAAAGAGGCTAAGAAAGCAGTGAATGAAGTAAAAAATAAAACTTTTGAACGATTATATCAAAATTTAGATACAAAAGAAGGGGAAAGAGACATTTATAAAATAGCTAAAGCAAGAGAAAGGAAAACCAGAGACCTTAGTCAAATAAGATGTATTAAAGATGAATGCGATAGAGTACTAGTAAATGATAGCGAAATAAAAGAGCGGTGGAAGATTTACTTTCATCAACTTTTTAATGAAAGTTTAGGGGACCAACTTGACTTAGGCAATTTAAGTATTTCAAATGAGTATAGAAATTTTAATTTTCATCGGAGAATTCAAACTTCAGAAGTAGAACAAGCTTTGAAAGGGATGCAAAATGGAAAGGCCGTGGGACCGGATGATATCCCAATAGAGGTATGGAAATGTTTAGGGAAAAAAGGTATTGAATGGCTTACAAAATTATTTAATTTAATATTGAAAACAAAAAAAATGCCTAATCAATGGAGGGTAAGTAGTCTGGTTCCCTTATATAAGAACAAAGGAGACATACAAAATTGTGCAAACTATAGGGGTATTAAATTAATGAGTCATACCATGAAACTTTGGGAAAGAGTAATAGAAAAAAGATTGAGGAAGGAGACCACGGTAACCGAAAATCAATTTGGGTTCATGCCTGGAAGGTCGACAATAGAAGCTATACATCTTCTTAGGCAATTAATTGAAAAATATCGGGAGCAAAAGAAAGATCTACACATGGTATTTATTGATTTAGAAAAAGCTTATGATAGGGTACCAAGAGAAATTATATGGAGAATTCTAGAAAAGAGAGGCGTTAGCGTAACATATATTGACCTAATTAAAGATATGTATGAAAATGTAACGACTAGAGTGAAGACTTCAGGTGGATTGACTGAAGCATTTCCAATAAGGATAGGGTTACATCAAGGATCAGCTTCAAGTCCCTATCTTTTTACACTAATCATGGATGAACTCACTAGGCACATTCAAGATACAGTGCCATGGTGCATGTTGTTTGCAGATGATATTGTTTGATAGATGAGACACGTGAAGGAGTAAATGCTAAACTAGAATCTTGGCGGGAAACTCTAGAAATGAAAGGTTTTAGGCTTAGTAGAGTAAAGACTGAATATATGGAATTTAAGTTTAGCAATGCTAGACGTAGTGAAACAATTGTTAAGATAGGAGATGATGAGTTGTCTAAAATCGAGAACTTTAAGTATTTAGGATCGTTCTTGCAAAGTGATGGAGGAATTGAGAGAGATGTCTTACATAGAATACAAGCAGGATGGTTGAAATGGAGATTAGCATCGGGTGTCTTATGTGATCGTAAAGTACCTCTAAAACTTAAAGGGAAGTTCTACAAAACGGCAGTTAGACCTGCTATGTTATATGGTGCTGAATGTTGGGCTATGACTCGAGCACATGAGCAAAAGATGAAAGTTGCAGAGATGAGGATGTTAAGGTGGATGTGTGGACATACGAGGATGGATAGAATAAGGAATGAGAGTATTAGAGAGAAAGTCGGAGTTGCATCTATTGAAGAAAAACTTCGGGAGACACGTTTGAGATGGTACGGACATGTACTTAGAAGACCAATAAATGCCCCTGTTAGACGATGTGAAACTATGATAAATACGCACATTAAAAGAGGGAGAGGAAGACCAAAAAAGACTTGGTTGGCAACAATAAAACAAGATAAATTTTATTTAAATCTAGATGATGATATAGTAGGGGATAGAACTCAATGGCGTAAAAGGATCCATATAGCCGACCCCACCTAGTGGGATAAGGCTTTGTTGTTGTTGTTGTTGTTATCCACCCCGAAAGGTGACTAATCCAAGGATCAACGAGGTTGCACACTCTCCACTATGAAAATCTCCTTCAAGGTGGAGAAACCTCTACAACGTCATCTTCTTCCTCTTTACAAGATGCGATGAAAAGCGAGAGGAAGATCTGAGGAGTATTGGCACGAACAACACTTTCTTACAGTAAAAAATTGTACCGTCCTCGTGCCAAAAAGTCCCCTTTAAATAAGAGAACAGGACAACTTCGCAAGCTGTCCAGCCCGCAGGGGCAGTCGACTGGTATAGCCTTAAATGCTAGCCAACGGCTATATTTCGGGGTTACTAGTCGACTGCCCCTGGGGCAGTCGACTGGTCCGAGGCTGAAAACTTTCTGTGAGTTTTGGCAGGCGACTGGTATAACCAGTCGACTGTCATTATACCAGTTGACTGCCTAGCCTCTACACTCACTCCTTCTCACTCCGAACACTCTCCTTCACGTGTGCCTTCAGGTATACTCCCTTGGCTTGCCCCTTGAAGTCTTCTTCCACCGGCTATCGTCCCTCAGATGCGCACACAAGCCTCCCCTTGGCTGGCCTCCATGCCACCCTTCACGTGTGCCCTTTGAAGTTCACTTCCCGGCTTGCCCTTGGAGTTCTCCTCCCTCGGCTCTCATCCCTCGGATATGTTTTTCATGTGTGATTCTCCAAGTCCTACAAACACAATCACACATATCAAATACAACACAACACCCTAACCTTAAACTTATTAGCACACACATCAAAACCATGATCTTCCCGATCATCCTTGAGTCGATTGCCTCAACAGTACACTGTGTTTATGATCATTAGGGTTTAAAAGATCCAATAAGAGGAAAATTGTTAGAGTTTTTTTGATGTTAGGCAAAGGGGGAGAAGTGTTGGGTTTAATTTGGGAAATCAAACACACCTTTGCAAGAAAGCCTAAGTCTAAGGGGAGCTTAGGTAAAGGGGGAGCATTGTTGCTCCATTCTTGGCGTAAGGGGAACCTTGGAGGGGTTCTTAAAAAGTCCTTGTAAGTCCAATGTAGAGGGAGCCTTGGGAGAGGTTTTAAAAAGCCAGTTTTGGTAAAAATCCTAAGTCTTGGGAAGATTAGGTGTGGGATGTCTTGGGATAGGATCCATGCATATTTGTTATTTATTTTCCCTAACTTAAACGTACTCCCAAACATCAAAAAGGGGAAGATTGTTGGGGCAATCTATGGTCCGGACTGACCATGTATTTTGATGTTTGGGCAAAGGGTTTAAGTTAGGCTTACTCTTGTTATTTGATATATGTGATTGAGTTTGCAGGACTTGGAGAATCACACATGGAGGACATATCCAAGGGATGAGAGTCGAGGGAAGAAGACTCCAAGGGCAAGCCGGGAAGTGGACTTCAAAGGGCACACGTGAAGGGTGGCATGGAGGCAAGCCGAGGGCTTGCGTGCGCATCCGAGGGACGATAGCCGGTGGAAGAGGACTTCAAGGGGCAAGCCAAGGGAGTATGCTTGAAGGCACATGTGAAGGAGGGTCTTCGGAGTGAGGAGGAGTGCCTTTGTAAACTGGGCAGTCGACTGAAAATATACCAATCGACTGCTAGCAAGAACTCAAACTCACAGAAAGTTTTCGACCTAGACTAGTCGATTGCCCCAGGAGCAGTCGACTGGTAAAGTTGAAAACTAGCTGTTACAGCTTGTCGTTGGCTTGCTGTTTGGCTGGGACCAGTCGACTGCCTTGTGAGCAGTCGACTGGTAGCGACTCTTTCATGTCATGAGTCCAATTTAAAAGAGCTCGGGTTGGCTAGGAAAGAGTTGACGAAATGAGCTTGGTTAGAGCTGATCATTAGTAGTCTTAGTGCTCAGAAAGTGTGTTCAAGGTTGTGGCGAGGTTTCTCCACCCACAAGGAGCTACACGAGCTAGCTGGAGGGCATCCGGGGAGTGATCCGCGAAAGATCAAGGGATCGTCCATCTCACGGACTGTTGTGGAGTAAGAGCGTCATCTCCGAACCATGTAAATAGGTTTGTGTTAGCGTTGTTTGATTGTATTATTATTGTTTCCGTTTGCGCATGCTAACCTTGTCAGAAAAACGAATCAAAAGTTGCTATTCACCCCCCCCCCCCTCTAGCAAGACTACATGATCCAACAATTTCTTCCGCAGTGAGCAAAAAGGAATAGGTGTTCGTAACTTTAGGCAGTGTCGAATCTCAACTACGTTAAGGCGAGGCATCAAAGCCACCTGATCACTTTCTAGTGCTGGTCATTCCAACAAATACGGAATGTTATCTAATTAAGCATCTCCAAGGCTGGGAAGAATTTTGTAGAGTTAATACAGGTAATTTTTTCCAAAACTAGAAGAGAGTAGAGATGCAATATTCTGAGATATGGAAGTTGTTCCAAATTGGAGATTGATTTCACTTCAGAGCATTTATCCAATTCAATATACTCTGTATTTGTCAGACAAGCACCATTGATCCAAGATGGAATGCAATTACCAATATAGTTTTTGATGGTCAGGCATAAGAGTTTGACATTTGGTAAGAGTCCCTCCAGAACATCCTCTGCCTTTCCTTTTTGTTCAGAAGTAATATTCTGTCATGTCCAACAAAGCTTCAACTTATTGAAGTACTTTTTCTTGTCCAAATTAGCCCTTTTAGCTTCCTCTTTATTTTTGACATTTTCTAGGCATGTTATGGCAAGGGATCCTCGAAGTTGGTTCAGATTTTCCAACTCTATTATCGAAGAATATTCAGATTTGTCTAAGATTTCAAAGGTTCTCAAATAACGTAGATTGTTAGGTTTGGGAAGTTTGTCAAAGTATAGCGTGCCATTTTCATCGTCTCAACTCTTATTACCTGTAAGAGATAATGATTTTCCAAAGAAACACGAGTTTTATCATGTAATTCTAGATACCTTATATGTGCCATCTCGGCAAAGGAATCTTTTGGAATTGAAACTTGAATTGAGATATCTTGAAAGATGAATATCAAGATCATGAGACGTTTAAAATTCTAAGCAGACCCTTTAACTCATTGGGCTCAATATGTTAAATATTGAAAGTTTGGGGCCTAAAAGGTTAAAAAATGAAAACTAAGGGTTTGGTTGGGAATAACAAAACTAGGAGGGCCTTTTTGCAAAAAGGCAAAAACATTTAAAACCCTAATTTTCTCTCAAAAACCTCGACTTCCCCGTTTTTCTTCCCCCGACGCCAACTTCAACCCCCCTGCGCGAGTGGTTCGCGCATCGCATCCGCCGCCCTAACTCCTCTCCTTGCCTTCCTCCTCGTTCTTCTTCTTCTTGGTCATCGTTGTCTTCTCCGACACACACAAACAGGACACTCGACGCTCCATCTTCCCTCACACCGCAGCCTTTCCCCGCGCCCTCTCCTTCATCTCCATCTTTTGTGCCTTCCTCCTCTTCGACGCACATGAAGGAGAAGCCAACTTCCCCCTCTCCGGCGCACACAAACAAGACGCCGTAACTTCTCCTCGCGCGAACCCTAGGCCGACGATCAAGGTAAGGGTTCTCTTGATTGAGTTGGTTGTGATAGGATGGAATTGGTTGTGATAGGAGATCAGCTTGTGTAGAGGAGTTGGTTTCTGAGGTTGCTCAGTTTTGTTTTGGGATTGTTGCTAGCCCTAACTGAATTTATGATAATTATTGTGAGGCTTACATCTCTGATCTATTTGTTTGTTTTGTTCAGACAAATGTTATGATATTGGTTAGATATCAGTAAGTAGTTCAAAGCAATGAAGAACAAAAATTCATATAGTTATGACACAACACGAGTAAGAACGTGTTGTACCTTAGTGGGAGAGGTATGGGTCATGCTGGCTCCCGTTGATTTTCTATTATGAGTCATTCGTAATTTTATATTCGTACAGTCTCCCGTTGATTTTCTATTATATAAAATACCACTTGTACGCGAGTACTTAGTTGTTCATTAAACTCAACTAGGGTTATTTGGCATTAGAAATACCTTACCTAGTAGTTTAGTTGCATATTCGTTGATTTCTGATACTTGTTGTTTTTACCGATGCATCATTGTTATTCGGTTGTTTGTGCATCTTGTATCATGCACCATACCTGCGCCGTCGCATACTGACGATTATTGGCTTCCATGTGGTTAAGTCGTCGTCAGTCATTTAGTTGCTTTGTCACTCAACCACTTGTCGTGGTAGTTGCTAGAGTGTGGGCAACCATCCTGTTACGCCACACTCAACCACTCATGTATAGTGGAAGTTGGAGTTGTAGGCAAGCAGTTGATACTCTCACCGTTGTTTTCGAGAGATATTAGAGTTGTTGGTGGCTCCGCCTTTATTCTCGGGGTTCTTGGAGTAGTTAGCTCCCCAGCATCCTGTCCACTCAACCACATGTATTAGTGGTATTCGTTGGAGTGCGTACAGTTATCACATCCCTACCCACTCGACCACACAGATGTGATGTGTTGGCGGCTTGACTGGCGTCAGGGGTGACACATGTCATTGCATCATATGCATTTATCGCATTATTGTATTTTCTTGTGTTTGTTGCATTTATATGAGCTATGATTGTTGTATTTGGTTGACATATATGTTTAGTTTTAACTTTATGTTGTCATTATGTTTTATTCCATGTTGTTTTATACATGCTTAGATATTCATTTATTTTCTAGAGACTGTACTCCGTTGTATCTGTTGCTTCATATAACCTTTTTGATGTCATGTGTTTATCTACTCATATACCCGCAGAGTCCACCCGGACTCACCACCGCTACCATCTATTTTTGTTTCAGGTAGCAGGTAGATGCTTTATCTGGAACCAGGAGAGGATCCAGTTGT
The DNA here is from genome assembly GCA_024364735.1 of Boesenbergia rotunda. NCBI lineage: Eukaryota > Viridiplantae > Streptophyta > Magnoliopsida > Zingiberales > Zingiberaceae > Boesenbergia > Boesenbergia rotunda. The sequence continues at coordinate 227,498 of JAGFNQ010003742.1, read as the reverse complement.
CAGTCCCACCGTGTCGACTTGATTTGGTTTGGTTTAGTGTCTGATTTAATTCCGTATTTAATTTCCTGGACTAGTGTTTTATTTTATTTATCAGCTATTGGACTGGTTTTATCGTAGATACATTTGAGTTTTCTTTGGTACGTAGACTTTCTTTATGTTTATGATGGCTCAGCCATCTTTTATGTTGAGAGATATGTATATTTGTCCCAAATTGTCCGTCGTACAGGGGAGATATCCGATTTTCGAGGAAGCATGAGCCTCTAGGGGCGTGACACTTATGCATTCTTTAGAAACAACCACAACTAAAATTTAGTCTCTATAAAATCAAAAAAAAACTCAACAATCTGAATAAGAAGTTGCATAATTTAGAGTGTGTACCTGGAACTGATGCATAAAATCCAATTGGGTGATTGGTGTAAGGGTTATGATTCATTGACAAGAAAGCAACTTGGCCCATGTATGCCAAAATCAATGAGGGATATACCAGGAAAGTAAAAGCAATCTGCAATAACCATATTAGGCACTAGTTTCATAGTGAAAGATAAAAGAAAATTGATATCAAATTGGCATTTGCAGAAAAAATAACCTGAATTGCAGTGTATGAGAAATGGCCAAGATCTGCAAACATTGCCTCTGATCCTGTTATCATGCAATAATCCAGCAATAATTTTAGTCAACGTGCTGGTAAATGGTGGAACTTCCATAATGTTTACTGGAAAGTGGAACCATCATAAAAGCAATCTATGTGATAACACAGACAGGCAGCCAAATATGCAAATCCAACCCAACATTGTTTTAGCATCCAATTGACTCACTTAGTCCAAGCTAGTTTATTGGTTCACTCAAGTTGATATATTAGGAAAAGACTAGGCATAAATCAGATGGCAAATATATTTTATCATTAATTTAGTGAAAAATACAATAAATTAAAGAATGACTGAAAAGAGACACTTAGTTGTACCATGTGCAGTTGAATGTTATTCAAGTTTAAAATAAAAAGAGACAGCACTTGGTCATGCTTTATTCAAGATTTACTTACTAGGGAAAATTACAAAGACTTTTGGGAGTTGATGAGGCAAAGTAACCGGGAGAGGCTCAAAATTTGAAATAAAAGGTCCTCGGACCTCAAGGATGGAAAATGACAACATATTGCAGAAGACTAGAGGGCTGTGGTCCAATAGGGATGAGAATAATTCTTGAAGCTTTGTGATATGTTCAACTTCAACCGTGTATTATCTATGACAACATTGTCAAGTATTACAAATTTTGAACTTGATTTGCGTTTGCTTTTGTGATAAGAGTACAACATTTTTAAGTATATAAAAAAATAATTAGATTCCAATATTAATTAAATGATTGTTGGTCAATTTCAATAGCGTAGTAGATATACACTGTCATGATTTTTTTGCATGTTGATTGTATACCTTTCTAAAAGCTCGAGAATAAAAAAGAAGGCAGTAGCTTAAATATTTTTTTAGAATTTTGTATGTTAGATTTACTTAATTGATCTTAGGTGTTTCTTTCTTTTAGCATCTTTCCAATTTTTTATTTCACAAGATCAACAATTGAATTCTTACCAGAATGAACATATTGAAGAAGTTTCACACCATTTAAATAGGAACTTAACTACTAAAGAGTTGCCATTTAGAAAAAATTACCTATCATGCAAAGCAAAATTCCTCCCAATGACATCCAGCCACCTTCTTTGGTCTTTTTCAAGAACTTAAACATGTAGTATGGAGAAAGTGCTTGATATACATGTGGGTTCCAGTGAACAATATTGTACACCCTAAGTCCACTTATGCACAATAGCCAGGTTAGAACAATTGGTGCAAAGAGAATTCCAACCCGATGAGTTCCAAAGCGTTGAAGTGCAGACAAACATACAAATATGAAACATGTTATGGGAACCACAGCATCTGCACATGCACAAAGCACTGAATCAAATTCTGATGTATAATGTACTTGGTGTCTAATTATAAGATAGAAATTGAAGGACTAGTCGAGTGAAGTCCTCTTGTTCCAATTATCTTGGATTACTCCAACTTAAATCAACTAATGTCACTAAAAATGTAATCACTCATGGACCATGGTCTAAGAAACAAAAATGTATCAAAAGTATGTTAGCATTAGAGATCTTAATTCGGGTTTCTGGTATATCAATAGTAGTGCCAGATTTTGTAGGTTTGCAATATTATTGTTTGAATTCAGTTCATTTGGTATGTTAAGCATAGTGCTGAACTCAGATGACTACCTCACACAAACTAAGCTTTAGATAACAGTGGTTATCATAAAATTATGGTAGATAATCATTCAACCTCTGTTACACAATACAATCAGGAATAGGAAAAAAAAACACTAGAGAATTAGCTAAATGAAGCAGTATTTTTTCTAAATAATTAAATGACTTGTCACAATCGGTTAACTGCAGCCTTAAGCATGTGAGTTATGTCCATGCACTCATATAGCTTAGATTCAGCTACAAGAAAGAAGCACAGACAAACAAAAAAGTCATAGATGGGAGCAATCAGGGTTGTAAGTGGGAACAATAAAGGTTCTAATATTAACAAAAGGAATATATAAATAGAACCATAAATTAAATCCAGTTATTTGAATAATTTTAGGCTACGTTTGGTAGGGTGTAATCCACCCTGTAATGTAATCAAGATTACATTACAAGTTGAATTCCTTTGTTTGGAATAACTTTAAAGCTGTAATATAATGTAATCTCTATTACAAAAAATGTTGATGATTTGTAATCTGGATTATAAAATAAAACCTCCCTAATCTGTATTACATTACAGCTTGTAAAGTCGTCGGCCCGACGATGACGATCGTCGGTCGTCGACGGTTCGTCGTCCGCCGGTCTC